>JANHGN010001105.1:0-22824 GCA_024605025.1 Megaceryle maxima | reverse complement strand
CGCCCGGGCCGCCTCAGGAGCCGCCCGCCAGGCGCCGGCCCCCGGCACAGCCGAGCCCCTCTCCCGGCTTCCAGAAGACCCCAAAGAACGCCTTGGCGGCCCTTTCCGCCGCGATCCCGTTCCCCAGCGCCGACTGACCTGCACTGGAACTGGTCTGACTCGGCAAGTCAGTCAAGCATCATTGACTACTTTTAAGGGCTGGGGGAATTCCTCTTCTTCCTCTTGCATTAGTGACACACAATGAGACACAAAATGGGCTGAAATTTGAAGTTGCAACAGAGGAGCAGAAGGTTGCAGAGAACCACGAGTCCTATTGAAGTCTGATGAGATGCCAGCTCTACTTCCATGTGGATCAGGTACAGTCCCCCTGGGGGTTAGAAGTACAAAATTTAAGTCTGAGATAAGTTTAATATGGTTGCTTTCACCATAGGACAAGGAGGAACTGGAAACCAGCCTATTTATTTAGTAACATAATAATTCGGGTGTTGATTGCAACAGTTTTATACTGCAATTGTAAAAAAGCCTAATTCTAATTAAGACTAATTCTAAAACGAATAGGCCTTCATTTAAATATCTATGATATAATTTTGACTATGACAACACAAAATACTGCCGCAGTATTAATTTTATATTTACACTAACGTTGTTTGGCCTCAGAAGCTTTCACGTGTTCTGCATTGCTGCTGACTATAGCAGTAGTCAGAAACCATCTGAGACAGTTTTCAGGTCTTTTCATGCAGTGTGTGGTCTTCAGGATCAAGTAAATTGAGGGGAGAATTCTAGAAATGTCAACTAAGACTTTAGTGTAGGTAATATTGTTTGTTAATGCCTGCCACTCTGCCCTCAAGTCTAATGAATACGCAAGTTTACTTTAGTTCAGCTGTTAAGGAAAAATTAATATGCTGTTCATTAAGTTTACTTTTACATTTTCTTCATGGATAGATATGCTGTTTATGTTGAATGCAGATCTCAACAGTAGTTATCACAGTCATGTAGAAGTGAAAGGTCTGGTGTATCACGGCAACTATTATATACTGAATTGTTTTGAGCATACAAAAGTTAAGGAACAAAACCAGAACAATACACACATACAAGACATTTAATAAAAGACACAAAATCTTTAGATAAAACCTGTAATTCTCTTTTTGCAGACCTATGAAAAAAATAACCTTTCATCCAGCTGACAGGTCAAGAACAAAAAAGAGAGCTCATGGAAATGTTTGAACATACAATATGTATGTCATGTATATTTGTTCTGTCTCTTTCCCCTGCGGGTCAATGACGTGGGAATCATTTGCCATATTTAAGGGTTTTGTATGCATGTGGTTCTAAGGAATAGACATGCAAAAGGCATTTCCCAGAACATCCTCCAGGATTTATGATAGCCCACCTATTCTACCTTCCCTTCAAAACCAACAAAACGCTCTTGTTTTAGTTCTCTGGCAAAGCACAATAAGCCCGTTCTGGATCAATTTTTTGTCCAAAAGTCTATGGGTGGAGAAGAGGTTTTGCAGATTGTTAAGGCTAGATCTTAGACCTGTGTTAAGCCTGCAGCTAGGGATAAATGTTGGGTATAAATGAAAAGAAGCCAACAAACGAGGTTATGGCTAGAACAGAAAGGGCTGTTTGGCTTTCTTTATTGTGAGACTGGTATTTACCAGGAAAAGCCTAAATTAGATCTGTGTTCAGCAGAAATTACCAGAGCAGATTCTTGTTAAGATTATGTAAGGGTTTGTTTGCATGATTTAAAATTCACCATTACAGTACTAATACATATATCAGCAGAGATCTGCTTGCTTTGTGTGAGGACGTTGTGGAGTCTCCTTCTCTGAAGGTTTTCAAGACCCGCCTGGATGGAATCATGTGTGATGTTCTCTAGGCAAACCTGCTTTGGTGTTAGGGGGTTGGACTAGGTGATTTCTGGAAGTCACTTCCAACTCCAACAATTCTGTGATTCTGTGTTGCTCTGGAACAGCTAATGACTCCTGTGTGTAATTAAAGCTAAGATTCAGGTTGGGAGCATTGTTCAGGCTAGCAAAGAAATATATGAAGTTAAAGGATGTGTCTAAAGAGACTGGCTTGTTCAGAATTAGTGCTGCAACCAGCAAGGATTGGAAAGCCTGGTCTAGTGGTGGTGTCTGGGACTCCAGTGATGGCCAGCTTTGAATACACTCCCACAAGTTGATGCCTTTTGCAACTTGGTTGGATCTGTGAAGGATGGCTCAGTTGCTCAGGCTCTCAGACCCTGGAGAGCCATGGCTTTGTTTATTGCCTTCAAGATTAATAGGCTTCAAGGCTATTAGGAAAACCTGGATTAGTTTGGCTTTGCTTTGCTTTGTTTTGTTTCTGGAATTGATGGTACAGGAAGACTGTTCAAGAGATCTGATACTTCAGAGCTGTAGTTGTTCATAGGGTGGGCACTAGTATAAATTTAACACAAGCACATGCAGGGCCAGACGGCTTTGTGTTGGTCTGGCAGAGACAATGTGGGTGGGATTAAAGCTAGGGATGAGGTAAGGATTAAGCCATCAGACATGTTTAGGTTTAGGTGTGTCTACTGCATAAAGATTTTTGAGTTTGAAACCAAGTAATTTTTAGGATTTGTGCAGGGAAGGCTCCCTGTTCAAGTTTTTATTTGAAATACTTGTTGCCTCTTGGCACAAGTGTCTTCACATGGTGACACCACAGGACTTAATGGTGGTTAGTGTGAATTAGATTTAAAATTTATCTTGGCAAAATGGAGACTTGAAGATCATCGTAAGGAGGAGTCATTGTAAGGACAGGGAAAGCAGACTGGGATAGGTTTGTCAAATGATAAACATTTTCAAAGGAAGAGGTGTAAAAAGCGCAACAACCTGTGAGTTTATCTATTGTCTCTACGAATGTATTCTTCACTAGTAAATTTCATGATGAAGAAAATTATCTTTAAGGGACTATGACATTTAAAAACGAAAACAGATTCTCTATGTTAAGCTCCTCTGTATTTATAAATACAAGCTGGGTAATGAGCTCAGTTTTCTCTAGGATAGAGAATTTTTTTCCTGAGGTTTGTATTTGCTGATACTGAAATTAAAAAAGGAGGTAAAAAGGCCCCTACATGACACTTGCAGAGTGTTTCCATGAAAACATATTACAGGGATTAGTATGGATGATAATACCTATGAAAAGGTTAGAAACACCATTTTGAACAGCAGTTGTTCAATGAGGAAGACAATCAGTTTTTAATTTCCACACTTTTATTATGTATTGTGGGAGCGAAACCCTTTGACTTTTACTATGGAGAAGAAAAGGAAAATGGGATCCTTTACTTCAGAATTTCTCCTCTCTTTTTTTACGTGGCTAAGGTAGAGTAGGAAAACAGCCAGATAACACTGAATATTCTTAAAGAGAAGATTGTCTATAGAAAAGTGATTAATAAAAAGATTCTGAAGCCTTTTGGAATGAACAATCTTTTAAACACTTCCTTAATGAGTCACAAAAGCTGTTCATTTTTTAATCCAGTCTACTAGGCATGAAGTCAGTAGTGTGCTACAGCAATTAATCTAAAAGCAAAGAAATCAGAAGAGAATTACATCATAACTACGCAGTTTTATGGATGTCTTTGAATATTTTGTAACTGAGATTGACACCTTAACATCAGGCTGTATCATAAGCCTATGATCCAGCCTAATTAAAGGAACAGACAGATATTCCCAGGTACAAAGAAATGACCAAAACAGGAGTCTCACTTTTCTCTTCCTGGTGGCATGAGTGCTTTGAAATAATCTGTTTCCTTATTTCTGATCCTTTGCTCTTGTTGATGCTTGAGCATGGAGAAGACCTCCCGCTCACCCTTGTTCCTTTGTTGATTAATAGAAGCAGAAGCAGTCGACTGTCTTTTCCTTGTCCTGTGCAACCTAGTATCTTAGACAAATTGAAGACTGTCCATGCATTTTTCTCTTACAATGTTCAGCATGTTTTGTGTAAGTTTAGAGATCCATGGGATTTTATAAAGGTTGTAAACTGCTAGTCTTTACTCATTTCCGTACTTTCTATTCTACCCAGGAGACACAATATTTCAACATTTCACCTTCATATATCACTGTGATTTTGGTGAGCTCTCTACTGATGCCAGCAAAGTAACATTTGCTTAGCTAGGCAACTATTCCAAATGTGCTGAGTTTCAGGTACTGTATCTGGTTTATATGATGTGCCTGTTTGAATGTGATCTTTGCCTGATGATGAACAGATGGAATCTGAATTTTAGTTGGCAGTTGATTTCCACTTCTACCAGAGTTTTACAAAGAAGACAGAGGAGAGGCGTGATTCATTGTCATCTGTTTGCTTTTCTTTTTAAGAAAATCCTCAGAAGAAGTTCCTTCATATCTTCCTAACTGTTTGGGCTTGTATCACAAATCCTATTTAATGATGTGGGAGTTCTGATAAAGCACTATATTTTGATTGAACAGTCTTTTGAAATAAGTCAGAAATATACTTCTTTCACCACCAAATCATTGTTGCAGTGATATATGTACAGAAGACAAGAAAATAATTTTAAAATTAGAATTATTTGGAGGTGAGAACTTTTATCTAAAGATGCTATTAAGTAACAACTATCACCAGCTGTTGTTCAGTAAATTTGTGTCCTATCTGCATCTAATCCATATTACAAGCAGACTGGAATATCAAGTGGAAAATTTGCTTTGGTGCACATCTCATGTTACCTCGAATATCCCCTGAAATGAATGTTTTGTTGAGGATTAACGTTAAAAAAGTTCCCTTTCATTGCCATTAGGTGTCTCTGTTATCCTTTGTAAAACATCAAATGCTAAATGACTTTGTCAGCGTCGCCTGAACTGTGTTTAGAGGAATTTCTTTATCTGTCTTTCATGCTTTTATTTGGAAGGGAGAACATCTATTAAAGTTGTTTTAAAGGTGACAGAATCTCTCTCTCCTACATCTTTAAAGTTTACACAGGACAACTGAGTAGGAAAAATTTTGCAGTGCTGCCTCCCAACACAGAGAAAGGAATTTCTTGATACTTGTTTGTCAGAGCACAAATAAAATTTAAAGCATCAATAATAAAGTATATGAAAAAGTACTTTTCCAGCAATTTTCTGCATGCCTTCCCTCAGCATACCTCTTTCTCAATAGGAGCAAACCAGGGAGATAAGGTCTTAGAACAATAAGGTTTTGAATCTCTATGCCCTTACTGTTTCTATACTGTCACTTAATTATTGACTGGTCTTCTAGTCAAAATGCAGCAACTTTTAATTTTCTCCGTATTATACAGATTCCAAAGTTTCCAAGTTTTGTTTGTTTCTTTGGGTTGTGGGTTTGTTTGTTTGTTTGTTTGTTGTTTTTTTGGGGGGGGTTTTGGTTTTTTCGGTTTTTTTTTTCCAGAAAGTATACCATTCAGCTAACTTTATGCCAGATGCCTCCATAACACTATGCTATCAGAGAAAGAGTTAGGAAAATAAATGAAAACCAGAGAGAGCTGTAAGATAACATCTCTCAGCCACTCCTGTTACCTTTAGATGAAGAGATTAATCAAAACTGCACAATCAGAACAGAAACCTTAGAAAATACCCCTGACAGGTAGCAGTGAGAAACCAGAACTTTTCATAATAATCAGTATTATCTGAGCAGCAATGAAACTTCACCTGCCAGATTAGCCAAAGACACATGATTTGCTAAAGTATTAGATACTTCCTCTGCAAACACCGGCAGCCCACAGTGCTTTCTGAGAGGTGACAGACAGTGTGACAGCAATTCCAGCTGTGGGCTGGTGTGGGCTCCATTAAGCTGACAGAAGTACTTCAAGACTTTAGCTGGCTGGCATAAGAGAAGGGTTGGTCATACTCTGGTTTACATATTTTTAGTTTGGTCCTCCTTTTTTGATAAGGCTAGTACAGATCTGGGTGCTGAGCTGGAATCTGTTCCTGACTGTATGAAATGAACAAAATTAGTACCTAAATCCTCATTGCAAACCCTTTTTCCTTTGTAGATTCTGATACTACTAAAACCAGCTTTATTTTCACAAACCATCCAAATTTCCAAGCAGTTGGAAAATCCAATTTATAACTTATAAAGAAGAGCTGATTTAATCCAAGAATCATTAAGAAACAATAAACCTGGAATTTGCAAAGGTTATTTTATGAAAACCACTTTTTGGAACAGAAAGACATTTTAATGTCAACCGAATGAATGCTTTATGTTGAGGGGAAAACAGTTTAGTGTACCATCTGTTACTTTTAATAGCAAATGAACAACATGAGTTGTAGTTAATACTGTTGATGTAAAATGTAAGATGGATGTTATAAAACTGCTCACTGACAGATATAAACATGTCTTGAAATATGAATGAGCTGAAGTAATTCAACATGCAACTTTTACCATCCAGCTGTTCTCAAAAGATAAGATTTTAACAGACCCTGTGCCAGGCAAATGCAAGCTGACTTCACTGGCCCACAAGATGATGGGAGAGGCATTTTCTATCTAAAGCACACATAGGGTGACAGTTTCATTCCATCAAATCCCTTCTATCTTAAGGAAAATAATTATGTCTTTTACATTGTCACACATCTCACCTGACAGTTGTTACAAAAATGTCATCTATCTATCTACCTATCTATGTATCTGTTTATCTTTAAAAGAGACTCGTGTCAAACTAAAGATTTTGTCACAGAGGTGCCCAGAAAAATCCAAATAGCACTTCATTTTTTTAATTGACATACGATGCTGCAATGAGATTAGTTATAACATAGGTCTTGGTCCTTTAAATGCTCATATCCTGGGACGTGAAACATGAGTAACAGCTCAATTAATCTGTATTACATCTCCGTTTGACAAGCTCTATACTGATTTTCAAAGGAGTGAGTCTGTATTACTTTTCCCTCATTTTAAAATTTGTCATTATACACCTCTCTATAGTACACATTTTCACATCTTTGGATGATCAGGAGGTGATTTAAGAACTTAGTTTAGCCTATTGTCATTAATAATTGTCTTCTTTCCCTTCTACTAGTAGTAGTTCATTGTTTTTATCTCCTGTGAAATGGTCTTTCTCATCCTAAATGTTTTAAGAAAACCAACGAAAGTGTTGCTTGACAGAGAAGAAGTTACTAAAATATTTTTAATATTGATTATTTATTGTTTGGCCTTTTAGGTGATCCATCTAAAACACAAGCTAGATGCTTTTTCTGTCCACTAACTTAAATTAATAAACAAAGAACAATTATCAAGGGCAGTTATTTTTCAAAGACTCTTCATATTTCATTGAAAACATGCAAGTTATGAATCATCACAGGTTTTAATTCAGTGTCCTCTTGTATTTCTTGCCCATGATTAATTATATTCTGGTCAACTAGAGTTATACCAACTTCTGGTCCAGTTACTTTTCAGTACCTACACTGCACATTGGTCAATAATAGCTGTAAACTGCCTGTTAAAATAAATTTAAATCAAAATTACTATCAAAATTGTCAGAAATCAATGGTTAAATCATCTTACAGAATTACAGTCATCCAGAATGTGTGTAGTCTAACCTGGTCATTAGGACAGTCTAAGTTGGACATTAGCAAGATCTTTACTGTGAGGGTGGTGGAACACTGGAATGGGTTGCCCAGGGAATTGATGGAGGCCCCATCCTTGGAGACATTTAAGGTGAAGCTTGATGGGGCTCTGAGCAATCTGACCTGGTTGTGGATGCTCTTGCTTACTGCAGGGGGGTTGGACTAGATGACCTTTAGAAGTCCCAACCCAGAATATTCAATGTTTCTATGATTCTATGTTCCCTTTGATTCCCTTTATAATATTTGCCTTGATTTGTCTCTTGTTGGCTTTTTAAACTTGTTTGAAAGTGTGGGTGTAAATTAATAAAGTAGGTCAGTGGTGATAGTAGTAGATTTACATGTAGCACTTGAATTCACTCAGCTGGGAGTAGGGTGTTAGGAGGTTTATAAGAGTCTAAGTGTGCATAAATTTATCTCACTTCATTTACCTTATGCATCCCCTGCATTTGGCCTGCTGAATCTAAATTGTAAATTTACACATACGAAGGTCCATATCTCAAGAGTACTGTTCTTGAAACTTCGGATTTATCTGTTTCCTGTGATAAGTGTGCTTTGACCTGCTCTGTCTTATTTTCATAGAGCTCTGATCTCCCTCAGTATTGATCAAATTGACATTTCCCTGAAACAATTCCAAGGAGCCCTGTAATGTCCTTGGCAATTCTGCCACTAATAAAATGGTTGCTTTTCAGATGTCAAATTAAAATCCTCCGTGGGTGGCATAACAAGACAAATAATAAAATGAGTTTTAATAATGTTGCATGGTACGGTTCCATATCCATGAACAGGCAGTCATGGAGACAATAGCTTCACATGATTGACAACAGGGAGATAGACTGATGCACAAATGTCTCATCATAAATCTTGCCATCAGTAATGACAATGACCATACTTTATTAACTCCTTGCAGTTTTGATTACTGTAGCATGACCACACCATATCAAAAGGAAAAAAATAAATCCCATGAAAGGAAAACAACCTGCCCAGAATTCTATCAATATTACCTTGACCCTGTATTTATTTAAATTCAGGTATGTGGATTCCTTTCAGGAATTCTTGCTCAGATGTTAAAAAGATTGCTCATGATATTTCAGATATAAAGCTATTTTTTTAGCTGAATGGTTTTTAAATTCCAGTTTTACACAGATACAGTTTATTGAGTGCAAGTGAATTAGGAGTAGTAATTTTCATGTGTTCATTGCATTCAACAAGATTTAAAAAATCATAATGAAAGGACTTTCCATAAATTTACATTTATGCACAATGTTTTCTTAGTCTCTTCTCCAGGCGACAGTGCTCTACACAGACATGTATCTCACTAAAGCAGTAGCTATGACAAAGGCAACAAGGAAATTCTGTAACTATGCTAACTTAAATATGTATGCACCCACAGGCATACTAAATTTTGCTGGGAAATGTCCCCTTAAAGCAAATGAAATCATCCTTCAGCTTTGAAAGAGGCTTTGGATTTAGTGAACAATGCTACAAAGCAAAAATATTTATTCTTTTATTATGTAAGAGAGTAGCAATTGCTTTTGATGCAAAGCAAGTCCAGAAGTAAATGGTACTTAAATGAATAAATGGATTAGTGTGTGGTCTGTTTGTTGGTTAATTTACACAACAGCCATACCTTCTTATACTTCATATAGATAGGTTTCTATGATGTTGTGACTGAATGGGTAGATGCAGGGAGACCAGTGGATGTAGTCTATCTTGACCTTAGCAAGGCTTTTGACACAGTCTCCCATAACATCCTTGTGAAGAAGCTCAGGAAGTGTGGGATCGAAGAGAGATAGTAAGATGGGTTAAGAACTGGTTGGACAATTGAGTCCAAAGAGTGGTGGTCAATGGTGCCAAGTCCAGCTGGAGAGCTGTAACTAGTGGAGTCCCCCAGGGCTCAGTGTTGGGTCCGGTCCTGTTCAACATCTTTATCAATGGCATTGATGACAGGACAAAGTGTCTTCTCAGCAAGTTTGCTGATGACACGAAACTGTGAGGATTGGCTGATACACCTGAAGGGTGTGTGGCCATTCAGTGAGACTTGTACAGACTGGAGAGCTGGGCAAAGAAGAACTTAATGAGGTTTAAGAAGGATAAGTGCAGAGTCTTGCATCTGGGGAAGAATAATAAAGTACACCAGTACAGACTGGGAGGTGATCTGCTGGAGAGCAGCCCTGTGGAGAAAGATTTGGGAGTCCTGGTAGACAACAAGTTCTCCATGGGACAGCAATGTGCCCTTGTGGCCAGGAAGGCCAATGGTATCCTGGGGTGCATTAGGAGTGTGTCCAGCAGATTGAGGGAGGTTCTGCTTCCCCTCTGCTCTGCCCTAGTGAGACCTCACCTGGAATATTTCATCCAGTTCTGGGCTCCCCAGCTCAAGAGGGACAAGGATCTACTTGGGAGAGTCCAACGGAGGGCTACAAGGATGAGTAAGGGACTGGAACACATGCCTTATGAGGAAAGTCTGAGAGACCTGGGGCTCTTTAGTCTGGAGAAGAGAAGACTGAGAGGGGATTTGAGAACTGTTTATAATTATATGAGGGCTGAGGGTTGGAGGGGGGCAGCCTCTTCTCACTCATGGCCTGTGATAGGACAAGAGGAAATGGATGTAAGCTAGAGCACAGGGAGTTCCACCTTAACATGAGGAGGAACTTCTTTACTGTAAGGGTCACAGAGCAGTGGAAGGGGCTCCCCAGAGAGGTTGTGGAGTCTCCTTCTCTGGAGATTTTCAAGACCTGCCTGGATGTGTTCCTTTGTGACCTGTGCTAGATTATATGATCCTGCTCTGGCAGGGGGGTTGGACTCAATCTCCAAGGTCCCTTCCAAGCCCTCACATCCTGTGATCTATGATAGAGACACAGTTCTTCATTATGGAAAAATTGTGCTATTGTCCCACTGGTTAGCAGAAATTGACAACATTTAGAAAGAATTGACTGATGAACAGGAAAACACAGTAAGTTAAAAAACAGGTTTGGGTAGGCTGGCATAATAAAAGTGAAATTAATAGATTCAGCTGATAACAGTGCTCTACTGTCTTCATTTAAAATAGCAAAATACTTCTAGCAGATAAATTTTTCTTTTTTTATTCTTTTATACGCCAGACTGCTTGAGATTAAAGGATTAAAGAATGACAGCCATTTTATTAGCAAAGAAATGTAGAAGAATGCTACACCAAACATACTTATAAAAATATCTCATTTATAGTGAGCAGACACAATAGAAAACTTTCCCTTTAGAAAATTTTTGCAAATGCTTTGTGGATCCAGATATCCCAAAGTTCCTTGGTTGTTCTCACAATTACCCTTGCCTCTTTCTAGGAAAGAAGGTGCCAACAAAGACTATGATATCAGAACTGAATTTTCCTTCCCTAAAAGAGATAGGCTGAGCATGAGCTGAAGAAAAGAGTAGTAAAGGCCCTGTAAATCCAGGCTTGATGCTCAAAAGGGTACAGGGCAAGGGCCAAGAACTAAGCTGCTGCTGCTTTCAACCCCAGCAGTAACTGCCCAACTCCTTGTATTTCTCTCTTCTTCAGCAAAGGCATTTGCTTTGCTGTACAGTGCTGTGACCAAGGTGGCAGAATCACAGCCACAGTAATTAGTTACTTCGCTCATGGCTTTAGTCTTGTACCAAGGACTTGTTTCCCTTCTTGATTGTAATTCACATCATTGTGAGGTCTTCCCTACATGGGAAATAGCTTTTTCTGTTTATCTCACTTTGCCCAGAGTATCACAGAATTCCTTACTTTTCATTCTTCAAGTATATTACTCTTGCCCTGCTGGCAGAGAAACTGTTGGATCTCTGTTTTCAAGGTCCCTTCTGTGTACACCAACTGAAACATGAGCCTAGACAAAAACTTTTTGAACACCTTAAATTTAGTCTAGTTTGAGATTTTTCATAGTGATTACACCACTTCTTCCACAGTCATATTCAGGAGTACTGAGAGTACTGCATTTCCTTGATTTAATTTAAAGTCAATGCCAAGTAGCACCAAGGATGCCTTATTTACTGTTTATAAGCTACAAGTCAAACGTATGTCAACCTAATTAGTTTATCATGATTTTCAGAACCTTACATTTTTTGCTGTGGATCAGAAGCAAAATATTGCTGAAAGCTGTCTTAGGGATCTGTGTCTGTTACGGACACAGTATTTCAAAAACATTTGGTATCTCAAAAATGTTTGGTATGTATTCATTCTTTTCATCACAGTCTACAATAATATTCTGTAATATTTTTTCTGTATGAGAGATAAATTCAGATAAAGGTATCAGAAGTAGGCTTTTGTAGACCATAATGAGGAAGACGTGAGCCTTAGCTTTCATTTTGTCTGTCATTAATAAAGATTGTAATTAAAGCTGAGATAACAACCATTCTCTTCCATTAATTTGTTATTTCTTTTACAAGAAAGAAATTACTTTTTATAGTTGTTAGTTTAAGCTAATTATATTAAACTAAGAATTCCATGGAGGTTCTGTTAACATTCAGTGCATTGCTGTTCCTGATCAGTTACCTCTCAGAAGTCCAAAATTTATAAATATTAAACTAATGTCTCAGTTGGTGTGGAATGAACTAATTATTGGGGGAAAAACAAACAAACCAACCCAAAATGCAACAAAAATCAAGCAAAACCAAGCAAACAAAACCACACACCCAAACAGTAATTATCTGTTCCTGTCTATGCATCTCAGGCTTAAGTAGTTCAAGACTTAGTTTTAGTAAAGACTTCTTGAGGTGAAGTTTGGAGTCTTTTCCAGATATGCTTTACAGCTTTTGAAATTTGAAGCTTGCATGGCTAACGTGGGAGGGGTTGCCTTAGGACTCCATTGAATTAATGTCGCTTGTATTTGGTCTGATGTAGACATTAATAATAATCTAGAAGAAACTAATAGTTCTTATATGGCTGAAAAACATGGAGGCAAATGTTCCTTTACAAATTTTCAAATAATATCTCAATTGCCCTCACCAAGAAGCAAGTCTAATGTGTGGAAAGGATTGTTACGTTCTGGCTCTTTTCCAGCAGAAAACTCCAGGGAATGCTCTGCTTTGCTGCAGCTTCCCAAGAGATGAGCTGTTCCACTCCTCTGAATGCCTCCTAAGCACCCAGGTGAAAGGCATACACTAAGCTTGTATTGCTGGACAGAGACACCTTCCCTGATGTGAGACCTGGATCTGGGATGTACAGTTCCCTTCCTTTTCCCTGTTTGCTCACCATAACATATTTAGGACCTATGAGAATGTCTTCTTCCCCTGGACAGGGGATTTTGCAACAGCAGTAGAGCCAGAAACTTTATGTAGCCTTTACAGATTCTGTCATTATTTATTCAATTCAGGATCCATTTAAAATATTTTCTACCACAGCATTGGTACGAAAGTACATCTCCCTAAATACAGCCATCACAATACAGATTTGAGAATTAGTCTTTTATTAGAACCAAGCAAATCATACCAACATGTTGGGTAAACAATGTTTTTATGTAGATTCTTAGGTCTGTTTCCTCTCCAAACATCAGGAGGGATCATGCTTGGTTTTAGATCCCTCCAACAATACAGAGCATATACCTGCCCAGTTTGGCTGACAGACACCAATGGAGTTTTCCCCTTGAGAGTTCCTGTTTATACAGATGGCTTTAAAAGAATTACTGGAAAAGAAAGCAGCCTGCACTGTAGGAAGCACCTTATATAGGAGACAAGACTTAACAAGGAAAAACCGTTTTCATCCTTCTGTCTTGCTCGGCTAGAAGACTTGAGCACAATTTGACTGTGGGTCTTGAAACTAAATTTAAACTTATTTTTGTCTGTTATATATAGTCATGTCAAGATTTTCAACATTTTTGAAATTTTGAAGATATGATATTTTGAAGATCCCATTTAGAAGATTCATTAGAGAGATGGATTTTTGACTTGCCTGTACTAGTCATGTTTTTCATTCCCCTCCAAGTGGATGGAAGGAAATAGTTCAGGTGAATCACCCTCCACATACTTTACAGCTGCTTTTGGATGCAATGAATCACTCTCTAGAGAGGCCTATGCCTTCCCACTGACTTCAAGTGGAATTGAGCAAAAGAAGATGTAGATAAACTATAGATAGGACCAGCATTTCATTCCAGAAACAAATTGAAGTCAGAGAAAAAATTCCCATCCCTGTCAGCTGTTACCAGGCCTCCATCCTTTGTCATATGAACTACCATCTGTAGGACTGCTGCCACCAGTTCAGTAATAATGTGCCTCAACAAACTGTGTATTTCTTTTAAAGGTGTGGGTGGTGAAAATTCTAGCAGTTTATTTGCCTGATCTGGAATATGTTCCATGCACATTCACTCATAAAAAAACCTTCTATCCCAACAGTGTGCATTCATATCTGGCTAATTTCACACCCCCACCCACCCCCAAAACAAACAGCAAAACAGAAGACCTGTCACTAACTTTTACCTTAGTCTGCAGTGAATGTAACTACCAGAGGTGAAATCTGCCCTGTTGACCTAAGCGAGCCTTTTAACACTGACTTCCTCAGGACTGAGGTTTTGTCCCAGAAAAACTCATCTTTCTGCCCTAAAACCCTAAACTACAAAAAGTACAGAATAACAATACAATTCTTTTAACATCAGTACATGCTCACCTCAGGTGGCAGTTCACAAAAGCTGTCCATAAGACATGTCTTTTCATTAGGTTCGAGACGATGATAGTACAACACTGCAGTTTGCTGACATTGCAGTTGTTCAACAGCAGCAATATGTAAGCCTGCTGTAGCAATAGGGATAGATACACTGGTCTATCACTGAAAAAGAAATTAAAAAGAAAGACCTTGCAGAAATTAATAGTATATGTCATTAGCTGGAATAATGGAACTGTAAGGAGTTAGTGTTTTTCTCATCTATATGAATTCTAATGAGGAAATGAAATACTTTTAAAAATTTTTATGGTAAATTTGTAAACAAATTCAACTGCTGTACATAGAAAAAAATCTAAGAATTGTCTTTAATTAATTTCATGGAAATAGAGCCACATAATCACTTGACACCATATCACCTTCATTAAATTAGAGGAATCAGAAAACAATTCTCTTGGACCATTTGATCTAGAATAGTCAAATTTAGAAGCATAACCTTCGCAACAGTATTCCAAGAAGAGTTTCTGTAGATCAGTGATCAACAGTGTACAACTTTGGGGATAACACAACTGTTGCCTAAACTTTTAAATACCTGTATTTTTGTTAAACACATTCTCCAAACAAATTTTTGCCAACACAGGATTCACAAGCAACACAGCAAAGTTGCCTTTGAAGCAGTGTGGTTTTGTACTATCTGTTCTATGAAGTTAATCTGTACTGAAGAGAATTTATTTTTGAACCAATTTTCAGTCACTTTATATGACATGCAGTAATGACTCTGCATAGGCAGTGCTATGAAGAAAGCTCTACATTCTAAACAAATAGAATCTTTTTCTTTGTTCTAAGTAGAATGAATATTTTCTAGTTACAGTACCTGTAGTACTTGCAAGTAATTCATTTGATGAGGGAAGATTATATTAGCCCTGGGAAAATTATAATGAAAGAGATGCAAGATGTTGTTGTGTTAAAGAGCTTAGTTCTGAATAATGAAGTAAAAGGTCACACTAGAGCCACAGATACTTACCCCTATCCGAAATGTTAATTTCTACTCAGGCAGCAGGCTAGTAGCTACTTCAGTGGAGCTACTGTATAGAATTGGAGTGTACAATTGTTTCCCTACTAACAGGTGTATTGTGAAGCTATTAGGTACATCTGAGAGCCATTTAAATGCAAATAGGTTGTGAATTTGTCAGTGACTGAAAACAGTCTTCCAGGCAACAGGCCTTAATAATTAGAAACCATCTGGTATCATGAAAGCATACAATACTTTCAATATTTCCACAGGCCAAAAGGATGCATTTTATCTGCTACTGCAATAGAAACACCTATGCTTGTATGCTAGAGGTCTGACAATTAATATGCAAAATCAGATCTATCTTGAGATTTTTCCTTTGAGTCACTCCTGGAAAATAAATAAAGGAGAAGCCTGGAAGAAAGAATGACATAATAAAAGAAAATACAAAAAGGAAATTTTAAGAAGAACACACACAAATAGATGAATACCTGACAAAATGAAGGAACCTTGTTGAAACCTTTACCTACTTATACCTGTTAAGATTATGAAAGACATAAGACAAAAGATAAGTTTGACAGCTCACCTGTCAGATGTCCTTAGAAAATTATGTTCTGTATTTTCAGTGTGTGGTATGTAGAAGTAGATTCAAAATAAAGTAATTTATCTAAAACCTCTCTCTTCTCTGTCCCTTAGAAGTTCAGGGTTTAGAATTTTCATGCTGCAGAGACTAACAGAAAATATTCTAGTTTGTCAGGCTAAACCCAAACCACCTTTCATTATCTTTGCTTCTAAGTTAGTATACCCTAGAGAATTTATGGGCAGGTTATTCTCTATTAAAAAAACCACTAACAACACAAAACATCACAACTTCAGTGCTAGTTTGGGAGCTTAACTAATAGTTGAATGACAACAGATCATTTGAAATTTAAATTAACATCTGCAGCAATTGTCTTCTTCAAAATCATATTCACATGACATTTACAGTTTTGAACTTCATTTGGCAGTTTGTAATAGTTCGCAACAGTACAGAACTTCAGCTCCAGAAGTTATTGGTGATAACCATTCATAAAGGATATGGAAGAAAGTAGTATTAAGATATTTCATTTTGAGAGTTTCAATAGATAGAGGAGTAATAGGAGAGGACCACTGTAGTCATGTGGAGGATGTCACTTTTATGTACAGGGAAACTGCTGGAACATCCAGATCTGTGTGTTTATCAAAATATAGAGGTGGTTGATCCACTATAGTTCTGATCAGCTTGCATGGGAAAGATTTAACAGAACCAGCAGTGCTGTTTGCCAAGATAAATAAACATCTGCAGACCATCACAGAGCTTGCACCATCACACAGCTCTGTTTCTGCTACTATATACTATAGAAACTGAAGCTATTCTTACACCTTAATTGTACATGTTCCTCCATAATGAGGAGGAACTTCTTTACTGTAAGGGTCACAGAGCAGTGGAAGGGGCTCCCCAGAGAGGTTGTGGAGTCTCCTTCTCTGGAGATTTTCAAGACCTGCCTGGATGTGTTCCTTTGTGACCTGTGCTAGATTATATGATCCTGCTCTGGCAGGGGGGTTGGACTCAATCTCCAAGGTCCCTTCCAAGCCCTCAGACCCTGTGATTCTGTGATAAGAAATTCATTACAGAAGGCAATATAGTAACAGTTTTAATTAGAATTCTTGTATGAAATCTAAGGACCATCAGTAAGAAAATGATAAACTGAAGGGAAAGGACTATGTAAAATAAAGGAAGAAGTGACGGTAACATTTATAGGGGAACCATACAATAAGAGCAACCTTCAAACACCAATAGTTCAAGTCAACCTCAAGACGATATTTACAATTTACATATACATATTCACAGTTTTGTTGCATTATATACTACAGTCATGCCAGCAGCCCCACAGAATATAACATTGAAAACATAATAGTGCAACTTTCCAGTGTTCAAAGGGAACTTTTGACCTATACAACATTGTAAACTGCAGAAATGTGGTCATATAGGGTCACATCTATCAAGGGATATGGACACTATGCCAACACTTAACCTAGTAAGAAATTTAACTTTTTATAAGAAAATAAATCATTGAGTGAAATACTGATCTCAATCACAATACATACTTTGACTATAAAGTTTCCTGTAAAATTTGCATTAACTGACAAGATTAATGCATTCAATTTTCAACAGAAGAAATTTTGATTAGATATAAAACCAAGAATTATTGAGAAGTTACACTATATCATTAATTTCCAAGACAGATTTTTCAAGCAGCTCCATTTCCATTTAAGTTCCATTGCAGTCAACCAGGGGACTCTACCTTTAAGGAATTATTTTAGAGGATGGAACTGCTTCAGAAGCACCAAGAATCTGCCCCATAGTACTTGTTCATTAGAAATTATTAGCTATGTCAAAGATTATGATAATTAAAGAATACAGATAACTCTCTTAAGAGGTGCCAGATAGAACAAAAATTCCTCTCACTGTTTCAATAAGGATTGTTGGAAGTCCCAAGCCTTTCTCAGCCACTTCACTTGAACCTCTAGCCTTGTTTACATGTTTTTTTGTTGGTCCTGATCAGAAAGTTTTAAGGTTCTCTTTGTATCAACTAGTAAGTGAAGCAGAAGGAAATTGTGCTCAAATGTATAGATGTATTTCTGAGTTGTCATATTTATTCCTTTCATAATGAGTGGAGAGATAGAGGTAGTTTGGGGACATAGTTCATCAGATCAACTTTAAACAACTTCATGAGCATGAAAAGATTTCTGCTACAAAAGTGCTGTCTGTAAAGGAAATTTTGAGCAACTAGCTCAGACATAGACAGTCCTGAAGATTTGACAGTCCTGAAGATGTCTAAGTCAGACATCACGTAACCAATCAAGACTATGAAGCCAAAATCCTTGAAGCTATTGTTCAGTCTGTGCTCTCAGGAATTCAGGATTTCAGACATGATTTGAAACAGAACATTTTCCTTGGAAAGTATAGGGGTTCAAGATGTAGGGGAGAATTTAAATTGTTTTCTATTTTTTCTTCAATGTAGGAAAATTTTTTAAAGTTACTCAGGAAAACCAAAAACAAAACAGGAACTTTGTAACCCCCCAGTATTTGTTAGTTTTAAAGAAATTCTTTCATTTCCTTCAATTTTGTAGCATGTTTAGATCCTTTTTATAGAAATAGAAATTTTGAAATGGTCAATCCTCATAGAAAAAAATATATGATTTTGTGTCAATACTATTAGTTTGTATTGCAGTCATTGTGACAGAAAGTGAAGTCTCTCATGATATTACTGCTTTTTATTACAGAATGTCAAGGATTCACAGTCCTGGGAGTTTCAGACTTAAATTCGTCCCTTTCCTCTGGGAACTAAGAAATACTCAGATATTTATCTACATTGTTCCTCATAATTTGCCAACTTATTAAATGAAAATAAATCCCTGCTTTCTAGATTAAGTATTCTGAATGTGACAGGCAACAATTAGAATTTAAAGATTTTCTTTACTTTTGAGATAACCATGGGTGCTCCTCATGAGCAGTGAACCATACAGAGCGTCGTACTTAGAAGCAAAGTATGAGTGTCCTATTGTCTTCAGGATCTTCTAAGATCTCAGGAAAGGATGCCACTTACTTATAGCAGACTTTTGCTGGAAGTCTATTCACTTTAGGAAGTAAAGGCCTGATCCAAACCACTCTGAAGTCAATAGAAAAAGACTCCCATTGACTACAGTGGGCTCTGGATCATGCCCTAAATCCAATCTCTTCATTAATGCAGGATTAATAATATGTCTTTCCAGTAGCCTTAAGTACCTAAGGCCCCAACAATTTAATCTGAACAAGTTCACTTAAGACTGCAGTCCACTGGAATATGAAGTGTGAAACCAAGGTCTTTTTTAGTGACAAGAAACCTTTAGCTGGGGGCATTTTCAGTTCCTAGCTATATTCAGTCCCACCAGTGCAGTCAAAACCCTTAGGCATCCTAATGAGAAAACAGCAAGAACAAGTGAAGACAAAGAAATTTTGTTCAGTGCATGCTTCAGAAACACAGAGTAGGCTCTGCTTTGGTCAATGAACACATGCATGATGATGCTTTCGGAAAGATCAGCATAGATCCTGATTACACAGGACATATTAAAAGATATAACATGGTTAACTATATAAGGTTTTTAGTTGTATTTTTAAACAGAGAAGGTGACATACAAGGTTTCTCAATGTATCTTCTCAGTTTGCACAACAAAGGACAATCAGTTCATAAATCAAGTGCAGAAGGATACTAACATTACAGATACTAATAGCACACTTAAGTTCTTGGAGCTTGTAAATGTGAACTGTGAATGTTCAAACCTTGTCAGACAGACAGTCAATGGATAGCTCTCTCAGTAAAGAAATTTTTCTAAAGCTCCCCTTGTGCAACTGGAGGCCATTTCCTCTTGTCCTATTGCTCATTACTTGGGAGAAGTGATGGACCTCCACATCACTACAACTTCCTTTCAGGTAGTTGTAGAGAGTGAGAAGGTCTTCCCTCAGCCTCCTTTTATTTCAGAGATAAACGCCAGTTCCCTCAGCCAATCCTCAGAAGACTTGTGCTTTAGACCCTTCACTGGCTCTGTTGCCCTTCTCTAGACACTTTCCAGCCCCTCAATGTCCTTCTTGTAGTGCAGGGCCCACAACAGAATACAGTATTTGAAATTTATCCCCACCAGTGTTGAGTACAGGGGGATGATCCCCTCCCTAGTCCTGCTGGCCACACTAGTGCTTATCCAAGCCAGGATGCTGTTGGCCGCCTAGGCCAGCTGGGCACACAGTTGGCTCACATTCAGACAGCTGTCAACCAGAACTCCAGGTCCTTTTCCACCAGGCAACTTTCCATCCACTCTTCTCCAAGCCTGTAACATTGCAGGGGGTTATTGTGACTCACGTGCAGGACCCCGTACTCGGTCTTGTTTGATCTATAGCATTATTAAATCAGATATACTAATGTCTGTATTATGATCAGTTTTATATAAAACAAAAATCTGAAACAAACATAGTTTGTGGTTAGTTTATTTAAAATCCATATTTCTGATAAAGCACTGGACTGGATCTGGACTGATCAGCCATTCCAAAAGATATCTAGCATTATCCATTGCTCAAATTTCATTAAATTGACATTAGTACTACTTATTATTTTACATTGGTTATTGCTACTTTCAAGAATGGCTCAAAAATTAAAGCATTTTATTTTTTTTTTATTGATTACTGATTACTATTTGCTCCACTAATTGTGCTCAAAAAAAAATTAAAACCAGTATCAGTTTACCATAATTTCAATAGGATTTACTATTAACAGATCAGCAAATTCACTGACCTATAAATGTTTGCAGACATGTCACCATCCTCTCAGTATGTCAGTGAAATAGATCAATTCAAACTGGTATGAGCTAAAGAGGAACTGATTTTGTTTTCACTTTCACTTCTGTTACTTTACCAGAAACATTTCTGCAGTAATGCTTCACTACTCAGATTTATTTTAAGCCACTAAAAAACCTCCTATAAGTTTTATACTAATTAATTTTAGAGATAAAGGAAGCAAGTCTTAAATTAAAATATGAAAGTTTTCCAGAGGAATATATTTATTTTGCACATGCATATGTAGAAGGTTGCTCATCCAAGGTCTCTTTCAAAATAGGGGAAGCCTCTGGTTTGGATCAACGTTATGAATCACCTCAGACTCATGTATTTCTTTCCAAAACACTTGAATATTATGATAAAATAAAAATAAAAATCACTTTATTATTTTACTGTAAAATAAACTTAGGTAATTTCACAAATATTTCCAGTTTATGGGAAAGGAAAATTTGCCTTACTCTACAGTGTAATTTTAATCACATCTAAAACTCACAGTCATGATTGACAGCTGTTTTGAGATAAAGATCTGTGACATTTATTTCTTCTTTTTCATCTAAGAAGTTCTGGTCAAATACACTGCTTCAGCTTAGAATGTAGTCACACAAAAGTTAACCCAATTGCAAGCCTGTTGAACAAATGAAGGTCTGTTTTCAGTTTTGACTTAACGTCTTATTCCATCCCTTCATTCTTGATTAAATTCATATCTAGTCAGTACTAATTCAAACCATAGTCCTTAAACTTGTTGGATAAAATGAAAGCCTCTTACCACCTGGATCAGGTGAAAACCAAAAAAATTAATGCAATTTATATGCTGTTGCCTAGAGTCAATATAGACAAAGTTTCATATCTATTTGTTTTAAAAAAAGGCATTAATTTGCTTTGATGTGGTTTTCAGTTTATCCAAGGTTGACCATTTATCACTTTCCAGATGAAAGGTATGGCTATAACCACCAAAATCAATAGACATCAAAGGTCTTTAAGCAAGGTTTAGCAACTACTTGCTCGAGGCATATGTAGCTTGGCTACTAAAATTAGCCTGGGTCATTAGATTATAAATAACATCTTGATCTGTGGCTCCCATTTTGTTTAACTAAACAAGTGTTAAATTCCTACCCTTAGAGCCTCACGGTGCCACTGACCGAAATTCAAACCCTGTAAGCTGACCGGGATGTACACTGCATAGAAAATGTCCCAAACTGATTTTCAGAGAGAAAGAAAAAGTATTAGTGAAGATAAAATGATTTGCTGGAGAGGATTTCACAGCACAGTGCTGTATAGAGAATTATTTCTTGCCCTTAATGTATTTACTGCAAGGAACTCAAAGTGTGTAGGAGGACACTCAAGCATGCTCATCAGGGAGAAAAGTTAATGCCATCAGGACACCTGATAGATTGTTTAAGCTAGTTTTCAAGTCAACAATTAGACAAAAGTATTTGCATATTAAACTCCTGATTGTTTTCAGAAGTTCTAAGTCTTTTCAATATACATCTGAGGCAGAAATTTCAGATCTGTCTGTAATGTTCCCTAGAGACATTGATAAATAAGCCCACAATGAATTCCCAAGACAGTTTTGTCAATAGAAATCCTTGTAAGCAGACAAAAGTTGAATTCTTACAGCAAATGGCAATTGCTATCATGCATGTAACACTCTAGTCTGTAATTTAGTTTTTTAGAATAAAAGAGGTTAGTAGACTTAATTACGTTGCATATCATTAGAAATAAGCTCTTACTGACTTGCTAAGTCAGTAGATTGGGTGGGATTTTACTTTCTCGCCTCCTATCCCCCTGCTATTATTAAATCCAAGTAAGAATTTATTATTTTTTAATTCATTTCAGAAGCACTAAAAGAGTCTTCAGCTATCCTCGTGCATATACCAATATGCCATGTGTACCTGCACAGACGAGATAACTAGTATCATTTTTGGCCATGCAAATAAGGCCTGTATCAGTAACTGTAGTGCAAAATCTGCACTTAGACCAAAGTTATGATTTTCAAACGTTTACTTGAAAGGAGGACAATGTACATTCATTCAAGTGTTAGCCAGACATTATTCCTGCTGTATATACACTGCAACGCAACAAGTACACAGTACCTGTATGAATGTAGCAAGGCTTCAGAAATAAAACCAACTATCAGTAATTTTTATTATTCTTGTTTTCACAGTGGACATCCTGTGAAATAGAAAGGAGGCTTATTTTCTCTGGAGAACCTTGAGAACCAGGATTCTTATTAATAAAATGCATTCTTTATTTTTTTTATTTTTATTTTTTT
>JANHGN010001104.1:0-23546 GCA_024605025.1 Megaceryle maxima | reverse complement strand
GGGGCCTCCTTGGTGACAAAGTAGCTGGGGGTCTTCTCCATGGTGATCTGCCCCTCCAGAGTCCTGGGCATGAGGTCCCTGTCAGCCAAGCACACAGACATGGGTCAGAATGGCAGGTAACAGGAAGAAAATTATGCACATATATATATACACACACAGACACACACGACACAGATACACGAGAATTCTCCCTAAAATGCCTACAGAGGCCATTTAGCTCGTACAGATAAATCCATTTTCCATCGATTTAGGGATTAGGGGGGGATTATTATTAAAGGCCACTGTATTAGAAATCCAGCTGAGTAATCTCCCAGTTATCCGAGTGGATTAGCTGAGCTACACTCAGCACCTGGAGCGTGGCTACATGTACCACATTCGCTCCAAAACAGCCAGGATGAGTCCTGCACCAGGTGGCTTTCCTGGTTCAGGCCAATACCAGAGAGCCCTCTACTCCAACACAGAGTTGGTTTTTCACACCGGAACAAGAGGAATGGTGTAGTGTAAAAGTAGGAGCTCACTGGAGCATGTCCACCCTGCTTTCCCTTAGCATCCCAAATGCAACACTTTTCCCAATTCAGGCAAGAGGGTGCAATTGGTCCCTGACTTGTCAACTGCAGGACCTCACCCAACTGCAGAGGTCCTCTTGCACCCAGCTTCACCTATTGTTTTACCATTCCCTATTGCTGTGCAGACTTGTTCCAATACTAGAAGGAGCGTCAAGAGCTGCTGGTGGCATCATCAGCACCTCCCAGTCCAGCACCCAACAAGAACAAGCTCTCCCATCCACTGCCACACAGGCTACAGCAAGTCAGGATACAGGATATGACCACAGAGAACACCACCTCAGTTCACGGGTAGGATGTACCCTGACAACATATCCTTAAAGGCTAAATCCTTCAGCAATTCCACCTTATCCCCTGGCTATTTCTAATTAAACACATGGGGAAAAACTAGAGAGCTTGCAAAAGTTATGCAAGTGGAACAAAGAGGAATTTTTTCCTATCATTCGCTAGGAAAGCCTAAATATTACACACCATTTGCCAATTCTTTCCCTTTGTAATAACTCAATGGGATTCATCTGTTCTGGCTAGTGAGACAGGGCAAAAAAAGAAAAAAGTCAAGAGGGGAGTCAGACACAAAATAAGCTATAAAACTCAATTAAGTTTTCAAAGCATCCACCCAGCACAGAGAAATAACCAGCAATGTATGATCTACGAGCCCCAAACACCGTTTCTCTCCAGTGCCCAGCACCACACAGAGGCTGTTTGCTCCCCGATGGCCATCTCCTCCCCCATCACTCTTCTACAGCCAAGATCACCATGGGCCCTTGAAATTAAAACGCCACTGATAGCTGGTGCTAAAGACAATGGCTGACCTGATTAAAAAGGCACAGGAAAAAAAACCTGACCCATCTCTTCTGAGGCCAAATAACAGGAAAACCAGGAATGAAGTCCAATTGAAACAAAAGTCATCACACGCCTGTAAAAGTTGGTCAGTCGCTATTTATGCAACTACTGTTTAGTTCACACAGTACCTGGTATTTTATTTCACCAGCTTCTGGCATTAACTTTATGCAATGTGTTTACTGGCAAGGGGCACCTGATGACTACACCTCTGCACTGCAGGTGAGGTGTGCTCAGGGGCTGGCCAGAAAGCACCTTCTCCCCAGACCAATCATGGGAGATGGTCCCTGATACCAAGATCGGCACAGCTCACTAGGAGAAGTGGTGACAGACAAGATGGACTGTGGAAGAAGGGGAAATCAGCTTGTGGAAACCTCCAGCCATGCGCAGAGGTGGTGGCAACCCCAAGGGCTGCGATTTCAAGGCCACACAAGTGGAGTTGCATATGGAGATAAAAGTCATGCTGGTCTGTCAGATACCTGGGACACAAGAGCTTCAAGAAGTCAGGAGACAGCATGTGCCAAAAAACAGTGACCAAAATAAAACTGACTATTCCTTCACCTTTCTAGCCAACTCCACAAACACATAACACCATTGCAGAACAGAGCCAGTCAATGCTCAGAGCACAACTCTTCAATCTACCTGGGCTGGTGTGGGTTTCAACAGTCTACTCATTAAGTGGTGTCTCTTCTTATGGCCACATCAAATCCAGGTTCTATTTCCTGCATTGACCACTGACCACTTTCCATCTTTTTAAGAGGCTGGTTTCAACCCATAAAGTCCTTAACAGCCTGGGACCTGCCTAGAGGAAACTGCTTCCCAAGACATGCTCAGGATGGTTGTGCTGCACTGATGCCCTTTGGCTTCAGGTAAGGTCTGTCACATCATTTGTTGTATAAGGCCCTACACCTCAAGACTGACTTCTCCGGGACTACTACAGTCACTATTTATCAGTCTTCTGGGAATGATGCAAGGCTTGTTTTTCCCTTCTTGCACAAGGGAGGCATTGGGTAGGGCTGGGCCATGAAACAGGAGGAAATTGCTGGGGGTGGAGGTGCTGAGTCAGTCAATCTGATTGGGAAACTTGGACTCTTAATTAGTGTTTCAACAAACAGAGGAGCATGCTGCACAAGTGGAAGGCAGCAAGGAGCAGCTATTCATCCAAGAGGCATCCACCAGCCCAGTGTCAGTCCTTGTGCAGACCAGTCAGCACCTGAACTCACATTCTTGATCTGTGGCTAAGAACATCCAACATGTCTTGTTTCTGACAGAGGTGAGGGCACTCAGTTCTTTGCAGGTCTAGACCTCACCAAATGATTATTTCTAGAGAGGACCAGAACCATTGACATTTGCAGAACATCTAGCTGGTGACCCATCCCAGCAAAAGAGGCAAGACAAGGCTCATCCTTGAAACTGCTACTGCTTGGTCAGCACAGGCTATGAGAAGCCGAGAAAGAAATGGAGCCTTCAACCCAAGAACTGAATTCACTAAAAACCTTCAGCACTAGCTCCAGCGCTCTCTTCCTCTGTTGACACAGACAGGTGCTGGGCATAGCCCAAAACTAAGACCACAAAGTATCACCAGCACTGCCTTGTTTAAAACATGGCTGCATAAAAACTAGACAGAAGCAACGTAAGTGTGGCCCACAGATGTGGTTGGAACATCTGACAGCATCGCATACAGGAAGACAAAGTTTTACTGTATAGGTCTGTCCATTGCAATGAACTTTCCCATGGTTTCCATAACATCCCACAAGGGCATCAATCATCACGCTAGCATCCAGAAACAACAGACACACAGAGACAGGAAGAACTGATAAGTTGGCTGGTCTGAACTCACAGAGGTGGAAAAATCACCAAGAAGCGTTTGTTCCCATTCAAACTACAAAAGGAGAAGGGCAACATGGCCCATACATAGCACTACAGCTCCAACACAACATGCTGGATGCACATATTGGTGGAAGTAGGACCAGCCTCCAGCTCTGCACATGTGCTCCTGGAGCTGCAAGACTGTCAGGGCTGCACTAAACAGCTGTTGCAGAAGGAGGGGAAAGAGGAGCTGTAATGGTCAGAGGAGCTGTAGCTGTCATGCCCTGGCAGGCTGCAACACCTTTAGGCGAAACTACCAGCAAAAACCCATGTTCAGCTCAACAGCGTGTGCACAGGTCAGCCCTGGGGCAGCTTGTGACAGATCTATTTCCCTGGAAACTTCACAGACACATTAGAGACCTGGGCAGCTCCTGCCAGTGGTGTCTGGTGTGAGATAAAGGCAGAGGTGCAGTGACCACCACTGTCCATACTGGAGGCAAAAAGGAGATGGTAAAGGGGGTCGGGCTCTGGGAAACAGGGAATTCAGCTGAGCCCTTGGACAAAAGCTGCTGCACCAGTCGGGACAGGGTAGAATGGAAAGGAGACAGCACTAAGAGCTGTAGCGGATGCTGTAGTAGAAAATAAAGATAGCATGAAAAGCTTGGCAAGCAGCCGCTCCTGCCTTGTTATCCTCCTGCCTTCTGGCAACCTGCAGTTCAAAGGCCTCTGGAGCCAGCATCTGCATCCAAATCACCCTGTTTCACAGTGACTATGAACTGTCTAATCCTTTCAAACCCATGAATACTTTTCACCTTGAGAACATCCCACAGCAGAGAGTCCCAGCAGTGGAGCACTGTCTCTACCTGTCACCTGAACCCTCTCCCGACACCCCCACTCGGGAAGGGGCTGAGCACCTGCTTTGAGTGTGGAGAAGAGCCAGGACACAGAGCACCACCAGACTCACAATATCTCTTACTTCCCACCAAGCCCAGCCCAGCAAAGCGCTGGTGGGTCTCAGTGCTGCTCTGCTGCCTCTGGCAGAGCCATCAACAGCATTGGGGGTCCCAGTGAGAGGAGGGAGCTGCTGGGTGGGCCCAGCTATGAATTTTCTGCAGGAAGAGAGCAGAGCCCCTAACCCTGAGCTATTAAGATGTCAAGAGGGACAGAGGAAAAGCTTTTCCTTTAATGAATATTTCCTCAGTGAAGCCCACACCCTTCGTAGGCAAAGTGATAGGCTTAGTCTAAAGATGGATTGGCCTACTTTACCTATTAACCACTTAGACTAATGTAATAAAGGCTCTCTCTATTCAAACAGCCCTAATCCCCAACCCCACGCAGCTCCAAAGCCTGGTATAAGAAGGGATGCTAAAACAAACTCTTGTCAGGCTGCTGCTTGGAGAGGTACTGGAGGGGGAGATTTATTTATTTATTTATTTATTTTTAATTTTTTTTTAGTGCAACCTTCTCCAATGTGAAAATCGGACAAAGAACAAGATAAATGTACAAAGTGAGGATGGCAGGTGGCCACACAGTAATCCAATCCTGAAGCCTAATGCCCTTTGTGGAAGATTTTGTCTGCACAGAGGGGCTCTGGACTAATCTGCTGCCACTTCTCCAGGAGGAATGGTAAGAGGCCAGGGAGGTCCAGGGGACCTCCACAACCTATTGCTGCGTTACTCATCACAGGTAGGATTGATGAGCTTGGGAAGCAGCACATGGTTGTCGTTACTGATTTTATCCCGAGGGGCATCTGTCAGTCCCCCCCACGCACCTCCTGCCAGTCACAAGCACCCGCTGGGATAAACCCCTCCAGGGTCTGCAGACACACCCACCCCCAGACATTTGTCTGGGCAGAGGTCACCGTCAGGCTGCCCAGCCAAGACCTGGCAAGCTCAGGTGCTCCTGCTGCCAAACAGGAGTCCTAGGGCTGAGCAGATGATGAGTTTTTCTTCCTTGGGGAGGGGTTCATGTCATGTTCCCACCCAGCATCCAGAGCTGTCCAGCACCACTTCCAGAGATGCTCCCCTTGCTCTGGCACGCTCAAGAGCTGAAGTCCCACTGGTAAGCATTAAAAGCAGGGTGCCCTGTGCTGCAGCAACAGTATCCTCCGGTCTCAAACCCCTCCACCTCCACACCAGCCCCTGCTCAAGCCTCTGAGCTACTTCAGTTTCCCTCAGCAAGGATGACAAAACTCTCCTAGAAGAGGTGGACAGTTGGGTATGGTGTATTGCAAAAGCAAGAGCAGCTACGAGATGCAGACCAGAGAAAAATCACAGCAGCCCTGACAACCGATACAGCAAGAACCACCTTTGGTTCAGAACTTCTAGACTTACCCCCACAGCTGTTCCCCAGAAGCAAGGAAAACAGGGGAAAGGGAGAAAAATCAAGTCAAGCATTTTGGACCTCAGCCACACTCAAACCAAGTTCAGGCCTGTAATGCAGAACCATTTGCTTTACAGCCCAGTGGAGCACGCAGAGCCACATCCAACCTATTTCTGGACAGTTTCTACCCAAATTCCTGACTAGTGTTTCAAGAAGACAAGAAATTATTTCTTCCCAGAAACCCAAATTTTGGCAACCTGACTGTTGCTGGAGAAAAAGCCCCCAAATCTTCCTGACAGGCTGTCTAAGAAACCACATGGATTAGATTGAAACCTTATGGTGAGAAGGTGAATAGAAATGCTAAAGGTAGACACAAAAGCTCTTCTCCCATCCTGGGAGGAGACA
The DNA here is from genome assembly GCA_024605025.1 of Megaceryle maxima. Classification (NCBI taxonomy): domain Eukaryota; kingdom Metazoa; phylum Chordata; class Aves; order Coraciiformes; family Cerylidae; genus Megaceryle; species Megaceryle maxima. The sequence goes on along the minus strand of JANHGN010001104.1, from coordinate 17,607 downwards.
GATCTTTAACCTCCAGAGTCATGACAAAGCATCTGAAAACCCAAGGTGACAACAAGCCCAGGCAGCACGACCCAAAATGTGGTACACTTTGGCGCACATGAATTATTTCTGACTTTTGCTGTGTTTCCAATTTGCAGACTGGAAAGCAAACAAGCCTACTGGGAACAGCTCAGGAAACCTTTAAAGGAAACAAATTCAGAAGATGAGGCAGGTTGAAGACTCCTTCCCTCCCATATTGATGGTCTCCAGCCTGCTGCATCCCCTCCCATCCTGTCCCTGTCCCCAGGGTGGTTTGGTCCCCTATTCCCATCCCAGCACAGTTCCTTTCAGCTTTGCTCTGGTCAGGATCCAACCAAAGCCAAAGGGCTTGTTTCAAACCACCATCCATCCATCATCCACCCACTGCCTTAAATCAAACACATTTTTAAGGAGGGTTTACCTGACATTCTCACCCTGCACAGCCAGTACTCATTCCAAATCCCCCCACTTCTCTGTCACTTCCTATCCTCCCCTATCCCAAGAAATAAATTTAGGCCAAGTGAGCTATATCTAGCATCCTGAAAAAGATCTGTAGACACCCAGGAAAGGATGGGGGTGGCATCTCCATTGCTGGCAGCTTTGCCTTCCAGCCCACCTGATCTGCCAAGGTGATACCCAGTTGCTCCCAGTCTGAGGCAGCATGTTGCCGTCAAAAAGCAGGAAATATGTACAGTGGTGATCAGAGCAGCCAAGGGCTGGATTAGAACCACACCCTTGTAGCCCCATGGCAGCACCTGACAGTGAACGAGAGCTCTGTGATGCTCTGGGAAGCAAAAACCCAGAGGATCCCCAGCTCAGTACTGGAGGCTGCCACACTGGACCCATCCCAACCCCACCTGGCCCACCTCACTGCAGAGGTCACAACAATACCATCGAATCCCAGCAACACTCCTTAAAAGCAAGAGCCTGACAAGACCAGGGAAAGGCTGTTAAAGTAATAAAGCAGTTGGTTGAAGGACATCACAGAGCCTGCCACCAGCCTCCAGCTTCAAAATTACCCACTTGGCTTTGACTTTGCTTTCTGGTGGCAGCAGCTCTAGATGGTGGAAGGAAGATGAAGAAAGAAACAGAAAAGGCAACAGCAAATTTCTCTTTGGGGGTGAAAAATAAACAGCACTTGCTGGCTTATTATTTGAAAAAAATCACTTCTTTCTTACCAGAATTTTCCTTGTCTTGGGCTGCCGTTGCACCAAGGACCTGTACAGTAGCAGGCAGCCTCTCCTCAGTTTATGGCCACCAGTAAGGGCAACACATGCATCTTTGTCTCGAGCAGGAGCCTGTTGTTTGAGTTGGCAAATCACACAACAATAAAAGGCAATGGCTGAGAACCAGCCTCGGCCTTTCTGAAAGGTGTGTAGCCCTATCCAGCTCCGGCAGCCGCTCTCCACGACAGCTACATGAACCAGATGATGGGAATTAATGAACTTTGAGGGTGAGGAAGGGGTAGGTAAAGGAGAAGGAGGGGGGGAAAAAAAATATGTGGGTCTGAAATTAATGTTTTTCTTATCCTTTCCTTGCTCCCTGCCCCCAAATCTGTCAGGTGCCCTTTACCTGTTGGGGATTGAAGGATGGGGAGTTGCAGATGTTCCTGCTCACTGCAGGGGGTTGGATTAGACAATCTTTTAAAGGTCCCTTCCAACCCAAACCAGTCTGTGATTTGATGAATGGACGGTAACAGCATGTGAAGGCTTCCCATCATGAAGCCACTCCAATGCTTCAACAGGGCCAAAGACAGGGTGGCCACAGGTGGCATCACCACATACCTCACAGTAACAGGCTCTGGCCTGGCCATGGAGTCTGATGCAAGTACCTTTGTGCAGATAAATATTCTCTTCCACCCCTTTGTCCAGGTTCCTCCTGAACCCACAGACACTCCATGTGCACAGACTGCCCTGGGTCCTTGCTTCACCCATTGTGCACCAGCTCCTGGCCTCCTGCCTTAGCCCCAGTTCTTGCACCATCACATCAGTCTATCCCTCCCTCTAGCCTAGCTCTGACTTTGTAGAGTACTATGTCTTCTCCCAAGACATGTCTTTGCCAAGCTAAGGTCTCCCAGACTAAGTGGTCCTTTGTCACTGAAATTCCTCCAGCCCTAAAGAACAAACCCAAAACATTGCCAATGTCCCCAGGTAGACCCATACACCAACTGAACATGCATTGCAGAGACATGGAGCTTTCTTTCAACATTAAAAGGGTCAAATTTCCAATTATTCTTCCCTTCTTCCCCTAACAGCAGACAGAGATACTACAACTACTCAGCAAGAACTTTCCCTCTTCCTTTGCCAGAGCCAGGCATGATATTCATCAACTTCAGCAGCTCATTATATAGGCCCTCCTCTTTATGTAAACACCGAAGCCTCTCTCTGTCCCCCATCACACTTAAAAGCTCTGAACTTCCACTAAATAATTACCTTCACTGTGGGGAGAGGGGCAGCACTTTACATATCAAAGGGCTGCTTTGGAGGGATTTACAATAATTTAAGATGAAGTGGTAAATATTCTATTCACTCCAGTTCATCTCCTGTAATAATTATAATCCTATTAGCAAGGTCCCAGGAAAGTGACTGCATTATCAGCTAGCCAGCATCTATGTGGATTTCTTGGAGGGGCGGACCGGGGGGAGCCACAGGCAAGTAAAGAAGTAAAAGCAACAAAAGATGCAATTGCCAGCACCTCCCTTCCCCCAGAAGGATTTGGTCTCCATTGTCCCAATGCTTCAATAGTGCTTTGCTCCGAAAATAAGAGCTTTTGAGTGTAGTAAGGGGGTGGGGCTGAAATGAGCATCTTATTCCTCTCTGTCAGCCCCAGTTCCCTTTCACTGCCACAGGTCCCCCCGGTGCTGTTCAGGCCAACAAAGAGCACACGTTGCTGGTCCTGGCAAGCACGGGGGGCCAGTGGCAGCACCACGATTAAAAGCTAATTGCTGTTTATGGGTGAGTTCTTTAGGATATCGCCCAGCACTGCCGGACTCCACTGCCCACTGCTCGAGTCATGGGAGATTAATCTGTCTCCATTTCCACCCCCAAAAAGGGGAGGGGGGGGAAGACTGGTTTTCTTTAAAAGCAGAGCAGCAAGGGGTCAGTTCTGTGAAACCCATGATTTAAGGGAAGCAAAAAAACTCCAACCCCTAAACCCAGCAGGAAACATGACCAAGCTAACTGGCAAACTGGGACTAAAAGACTTTTTTCCAGCAGATCACCAGGCCAGCTGTCTCTGCCAGACTGTGTCTTTTACTCCTGCACCACATTGCCTCTTAGTACACACCACTGGAGAGTTTAACTGGAATTTATCCCTGCACGAGTGCTCCAGTTGAACCAGTGTAATCTTCTGGTCTCCAGTATAAGTCCTCATCACCTCCACCAGCAGCAGGTTGCTCGGCTCTGCTCACCCTGGTGCGGATGGAAGTCAGCAGCTACTCCAGGGTGGCACTGCTGCAGGTCTGAATGAGCTAAGATTACTTTCACAGTGTCCAAGAGTTTATTGCAAATCAGTAGAAACATTTCTCTCTATAAATTAAACAGACAACAGCCTGAAAGGGAGGAAAGAGTAAGAATTTTAGGCATCTGTAGAGATTTCAGGGCTCACAACTCGTTCCTGGGGAAAAATAAATTCTCAGGACTGCCTCTGCCTCTTCCTCTATTGCAGCCAGAAGGACCAACAATTCTTCTTCCCTCAAAAACACATAGCCTTGAGTTAACATTATGTGTCCTAACTACTGCTACACAGATTTGGTAGATCCTCTTACAGACTCCTTGCAAGATGAAGATCTGCTCTCAGACCCTTTTGCAGAGGCTGCTGGTTTAACACATCCCTGCACCAGAAATGTTACTACTTGAACTCAGCTTCACTTCGGTAGCACTGATCCTGCCCTTCATGGGTAGGTGGAACTACTATCTGCTGAGCTTGGACTGTCTCAGCATCTGCAAGCACAGAAGTGATACTCTCATCCAGAAAAAAAAAAAAAGAAAGAAAGAAAAAAAAGAAGGCAAGACAAGAGAGTCAAGGTCTGGAGTTGTCAACTTAACTGTGGAAACACAAAAAATGCAGCTCCTGCAAGGCCTTTGCTAGCTCAGAGTAGGCTTAGGCAAGGGAAGCATGGCTTGGAAGAGGATTAAAAGCAGACAAAGTAGTAATAGCTGTTGGGACACCCAAAACACATCCATAGTACCCAGGTGACAGAAGTGTCTCCTGCAGCAGAAGACACGGGGCCAACACTGCTGCCACTTGGCTTCAGACAACTCCAGAAGCCCCAATCTCAGGGATCTGGCTTCAGCTCCAGCAGGAGAACAACTGGGCTGTTCCCACAGCTCCCACTTGCCGTCAGCTCTCCTGCCACCCAGCACCAGCTCAGCCACGTCCAGATGGTACTGGTGCCAACTGCTCACACTGACTGCAGCCTCTTCCCAAGGCTCTTCCCTCTCACCCTTTCCCTGCCCTGGAGCTTTAGCCACAACCATCAATGCAGCAGGAGCACCAGGCAGTGTGAGATGGTCACTTCACACCCCCCCACGCTCATGCACCACTGCAGTGTTTCTGTAGCAATGATGCCATAAGAAGTTTTCCAGATAATGGGGCTGGTTCAAGAGAAGCAACTCCTGGTTGGGTCCATAGGGTTTATATGAACATGGATTTTTATGACACATACCTGTAAATTAACTTTCTGGTTAAGTAAGCACACAGTGACCATCGGAGCAGCCTCTCTCTAACCACCAAAAGGAGATGGATGGGGACAGTCCATCTTGGTGCACCAAATGAATGCTCAGAAACATCTAACAACTTTCCACTTAGGACTGGACTACAAGGAGATGAACTTCAGGACCCTTCCCACATTGTCCTTCCCCTCTAGGGCTCTGCCAAGCCACCACTTTTTACTCGATTTTGCTAGAAGGGAGGGAAGAAAAAAAAACCACACCCCAAAAAAAACAACCCACAGAGCCAGCCCCAAATGAAACACTGCACAAGTCAACAGCCACTGAACAAAACCAACCCAGCGAGATATGGGCAGGACCACGTTCCCCTGTTTCCACGCTCATAAATCACATCCATTCTGAGAGGTCTTTTGTGTTTTCCCCCAGCACAGAAATTAATGCCCTAATCCATGTGCCTGCGCAGGCAGGTTACCAGCCGCAGTGATAACGCCGCCCTTTGTTCAGCACTGGCGCAAGCAGCCCCAGCGTTTGCACAGGGAGGACTTCACTTGCTACCTTGACACATTTCTCCTTGTCAAGCCCAGCATTCCTGCGCTGGGGCTTTCCAGCTGCGATTAGAAGAAAACACTTCCGATAAGCCCTGGAGCCCCTCTTTGCCCTGAGCAATGTCCCAATGTGCACCCCTCAGTTTGTAACTGATGCCAAGGGGATTTGTCTGCCAAAGTGGGGCTTAAACCATTTTGCCAGGTTAAGGGCCCCAAAAGGGACTGGTGCCAACAGCAGCCACCTGACATGTCTACTCCTCTTCCTCACCATGGGCAGAGCAAAGCAGGGAGGGGAGCAGGAATCCTGCTTTAGACACCCAGCAGCGCTTTCCTCCAGGCACACAGAGCCATTGGAGTACCTTCCACATGATGGTTGAGCTGGAGCCCTCTGGCTCCTCTGCAGCACATGGGAAGGGAGCTCTCAGGGTGGCAGGGCCAGGGCAGGCTTGAAACAAGACTTGAGACAGATGGACAACTACATGGCTTCAATATAGCTGCGTAGGATCTCCAGGAATCCACCTTCAGCATCTAGAGGGATCCTATGGGCATCCAGCACCACCTGAGCAGCAGAGGACTTCAAAACCACAGCTCAAAGTGGCCAGCTTTCCATTTTCACTGTTGAAAAAAAAGAAAGTCACAATGTTTTTTCTGCCCTTTTTGATAATGCATGTACCTAACACAGGCCAAGGGATGCTGGCAAGATGTGGCCAAACCCCAGCCACATGGCTCCACCTGCCTCTTCAGCAACACCCAAACCAGCCATCTAACCATGCAGCACTAAGCTTCCTCAACAGACTTAAAGGTAAGAGGATGATCCCTCTGACCATCAGAGGGCAGGTCACCCTCCCAGTGGCTAGTGGCAGTGAAGAACTCCTCAGAGGAGGATGAGCTACATGAGAAGGTGGACAACCAAGCAAGCACATCCTGTACTCTCCATCTGGCTGCTCTGAGCAACCCATCAGCTGGGTTCAGAACTTAAAATTGGTTTTAAATTCCAACCATAGCATGAACCACATGTATTGTGGCCACTGGCTGGCCAGTGTGTTTCCCCCCACCCCTCACTGGGACAAGCTGTATTTGCCACCCACTGGAACAACAGGCCTGGCAAATTAATAAACCGGTGATCCTCTCAGTGCTGATCCCTAAATGCATTTTAACACAAATGGGATTGTCACCTCAACTCATTTGTTAATGGATTTGTGATTTACAATCAAAGGAATAGCACTGGAAATTAAGATCACTCCATGGTAAACAGACCAGGGCAGTGAGTGAGACACATTTGTCCAGAATGAGATTTTTTTTTCCTCAACATCTCCAATCAGGCCCGTAGGAACCTCCTGAGCCTGCCCCCACCATTTTTGCCCCACACACCAAACAACAAAGACAGAAAATGAAATTAAGTCCAGGATAAAAAAAAAAAAAAAAAAAAAAGTCATGCCCATTTTGAGGCAACTGAGCTATGGGTTTGTCCCAAGATAGGTCTCCAGTGATGATGCAGTACTCTGGGTAAAGCAGATGGAACCAAACCAGCCTTGGGAAGAAGTGAAATTCCCAGCAAAGGAGAGAGACAGTCACCAATTAGGGAAACATGAAGGAGCAGGTCTGTCTGCAGACTCCCCTCCTGCCTCAGTCATTACATGGGATCATGACGTGGTCATAAACAGTCAATGAAATAACAGTCAAGAGCTCTTTTAAGAGCAGGCTCAGCTGGTGGAGATGCTCTGCTGCAAGTACAACAGATGCAAAGCACTGCTTCTAATTAAAAAGGAATTCACATAATTAGAGACTTCACATCGCCATACCAATGATTTGATCTAGTCCAGCACACTCGCTCAGGCTGTATTTACAAGGGCTCCCCACACTTGCTTTCTACTTCTGACTACCTGGGTTCTTGGGTTGTCTGTCTTTATAATTTTGCCCACCTCTTCACACCCCACCAGCTGTGATGGGCAGGTCCACGGTTATGGTGGCAACCAGAAAGGACCTTATGGAGGAAAACCACATAGCAACTCAACCTATTTTCATTGAGAGCTCATTTTCTCCCAGAGCTGGCAATGAGGATGAATTATCCCATAGTCCTTCAAGCCCTTCTACATAAAGAGCACAGTGGGCCAGTCTGGTAAGGCCTTGGAGCACAACCCAAGTGAAATGACTTTTCCTTGAACACTGAAGATTCTGAAAGAGCACTATTGTTATTCAGATGAAACCAAGTGTCAGATTAACAAATCAATGGGCATAGGAGATATAAAATGGGTTACCATTGAAGTCTTTCAAATACGCAAACATATGGAGGAACCAAATGTGAATTGTAATTGACTCACCCACACCTTTGATCTCTACACCCTTGGGTTCCCAAAGGGACAGCCTGGCCCCCTCCAACCCGGACTGAACTGATTCAGGACTCTATTGTGAGCCCTCACAAAGTCTTTTCTCTCTGACTCCATCTCCTGGATGTAGATACACCCTGGCCCTTGGAAACTGAGACTCAGAGAGCCAGGGAGCTGGGGACAGACAACCCACATTACCCAAACACAACCTTGCACATGGAGCTCATCAGCCCTGGGCCTCTCCTCCCACCAGCCCCTATCCCCAGTGGTTGCCCTCGGTCAGCTGGACATGCATGATGAGATAGCCCAGGAAGCAGCAGAAGAGGCCCCACAGGAAGCAAGAGTGGGCAGTGCCAGTACTTACTCCCCCACTACTCCCAGAGCCTCCCAAAGTGAAGGATCAGACTTTGCTGATGTGTTTGTGGCATGCACATGCCCTGACAGCAAAACCGGATGGATCTGGAAGTGCTGAAAGCTGTTCTGCTCTTCACCAACTGCCTAGAGAGCACTTATCGCCTACGCTCAATTAAGAAACATAATTTTTAATTTTCCTGGGGTGTTTCTGCAGCTACATTAAAAGTAACCTGGAGTTTAAACTGTTATCCCTAAATTTTTACTTTTGGAGTTTGGAATGAGTAAGCTTCGACCAGTTTCAGATAAGATGCAAGAGGAAAAATAAAAGTGAAGTGAGCATCGGTTTTGATACAATACAGACCTCAACTCCTTGTGACTCCTTCACAAGGCAAGTGTTTGTTTGGGTTTAGATTCAAACCTCATTACAAAGTTTACATTGCTGTACCTCTTCCAGGAAACCCAGCCCAGCTTATTCTTCCACCTCCACATTGCCAACCCCAAACTAACGCGTGGGGTTAAAACCTCCACAGAAAGCACAGTTGTTTCCCCACCATCTCAGTAGGTAACAAATTATGCACTTCAGATCTTGCTATACTCAGCCTCAAAGAAACAGGAATCTTGAAACACCTCTTGCTGAAGGCAAACCCTAGTAGCAATTCCCAGCATCAGGCACCAGTATAGAATGAAGCAATCCCCACTTGAAAGGCAGAGACTTTGCACACGTCCTTTCCTTCAGCACTAGCAAGGGAACTGGGTTTGAATGAGGAACTGGGCAAGCCAGGGAATCCCCTAGAGCAGGCCTTGCTCTGCTGCCATCATTTTTGATCTCAGACACAGTTGTGCAGCTGCTTAACCCAACTGGTGAGCCTTACTGGGATGGCTAAACCTGTGACAACTTCAGGGCTCACCCACAGAGAAACCCAAGAAGGAGAAGACCGTGGGGAGGAAAGTGGGTGAGAAGAAACTCCCAGGCTCTTAATCTGCTTTAGGATCACGTGAGCTTGTTGTTTATATATATATATATATAGCTTAATTAATTATTACACTGCATTTAGTAGTGTGACCTTGGGATCAACTCTGGGCAGAGCCAGAAGTCACCAAGCAGCTGGGGCAGCTGGCCAAGGCTCCGGTGGGTGCCAGGACACTCGTGCGGACAGGCGGCTCCTCCCACGTGTCCGGCTGTCCGGGCAGGACCAGCCTCTAATTACGAGGCTTCAGAGCAGACAGCAGCTCCCAGCCCCTCTCAGCTTGCAGCAAATCCAGGTTGAAACCCTAACCGGCTATTCCACTTCTACTTTGGCAAGGCTGGTATCTTCTCCCAAGGCTCACTGCTCAACACCCCCTATTAGCTATTCCTTTTGCTTTTCAAAACACCATGCAGACAGCCCAAGGCTCATTAGCTACCAGACCAGCTTAAGAGGGAAATTAAAAAAAAAAAAAAAAAAAAAAAAAAAGGGCAAAAGCTTTGTGCTAACTTGCAACAAGTCCAGTGCACAGTGCTGGGGAAAAAGTAAGGAGACAGTATTTGTGATGCCCTCCCTCAAGAAAGGGCAATGCTCAGGCTGTTTGGCTCTTACCAGTCCACTTTGCTCAGTCTGGTCGTTGTGAAGCCAGAGCAGATGCTGAGGGATGTTTACAGACACCCACCACGCTGCTCCTGGGTGACACCTGCGGGAGCTTTCTCTGTCTCAACCCACTTGCAGAAGGTGGGGACAGCCCCGACGCTCGGGGGACTGGCTCCGATCCAGCACAATTCCCTAAACGTGGCACCAGAGACAAGGGCAGGGGGGGTCAGAACAGTGAAACATGGCATCACCTTCTCCCTGACACACGAAGCCATAGGGCAGAGCCAAGCAATGAGGGCACTCTTCAAATCACATTTAGCAGCCACGTTCTCGGCCTGACATGTAAACCAGCCACAGATCATGTACAGCCATGGCCAGAACACACCTCCTGTTTACTCCAGCTCTCATTCCAAGTCTAATACACCTTTAAAAAAGAAAAAAAAAGAAAAAGAAAAAACCCAACAACAAACCAACCAAAGAAACAAACAAAAAACCTACAAACAAACAACAAAAACCAAACAAAACCAAACACACAAAAAAGAAAAGCATACCAACACTGCAGGCCCTGACAGTTTTTAAACAAATATTTAAGAGCTCAATAAAGCAGCAAAGCACTTTTATTAATAAAACACCAGAGTTTCATTCTCCCCCTAGTGACGGGGATCTCGTCACCGAGCTGCAGCATCACCCAGGCTCAGCCACCTGCTGCAGCCCCACAGACCCTGCTCCAGACCAACAGCACTCATACCATCGAGCGCCACTGTCACGCCAGGGCACTGCGCTTTTCCCACATTTCATTGCTCTTTCAACACATCAGCAGTTTTCTAACGATTCCCAGTGCCTCCACCCACTGCTCACCTATACTTGGTGGGCTTTCGAGTTCTCAGCTTGCATTTGATACTTGAGGCAAACTGCAAGCTCAGGGCTTTAATATACACAGGTTGTTTAGCTGCTTTATCAAAGGAAATCATTAAAATGGGCTTTGACTTCTGAGGAAACATTGTCTGCACTCATGGTCACACAGACACATGCTGAGGGCTTGACCCTGGAGCCCTTCCCCGGGCAGGGCTTTGGACTGCATTAAACACAGCCAAGTTTGGGGACCTGGTCCAGCTTTGGTCACCAGCATGGTGCTGAAGACTCATGTCCTCATCACAGCCAACTCCCTGCTGTGTTAAAAGTCTACTTTAAGAGAATTGGTGTTTTCACTCCAGCCACGCTCTGTGCTGCCAGACCATCGCTGTGGCAACAGAGGACTTGGCTTTGCATTCACTTTCAGCAAGGGATGTATAAAATATATACATCCACCTATAATATTATACATTGGCATATAAAACTGAAAAACCAAGCACAATTCTCACTCTCTTCTGGAAGAGCTGCCTGCTGTGCTGCCAGGAACATGCACCAGAGGGGAGAGGCTGTTCCCATCCACAGGAGAGGTTTCCACCGCTCGCTTTTATTACAAACCAGCCACTTTGGTGGATTCTGCAGAAGTCCCCAGCAATGCTAGCTGAGAGGACTGGCCACGTTACAGCTCTGGTCTTAGGAATTTTAGCAGCACAAGACTTAGTAGAAGGCAGGGACAAGGGAGGAGCAGAGCAGGGTTAGCCATACACGGCCCTACATCCCAAACCAGCTGCAATTCTGGGTCAGAATCTCTGCTGCTGTGATGTGTCATCACTCCCTTGAAGCCAGCACCAAGTCATAGCATCCCTCCATAAAGATGTTCTTTACCCATCCCCTTTTCTGTAAAGGGAGGAGAAGGCAAAACTGATTTTGAAGCAAACTAGTTCCAGGGCATTTCTGAGGAAGTTAATGCAGGTGTAAAGCATTTAGCAGAACATGGCATTATTTTTCTCTAAATAAAGTTCCCCTGCTACCCAGCATGTGGCAGTGCCCTGCCATGCTCACACATTTTAACAGAAGAAATTTAAAAAAAAATTTACTTATTCCTTAACCAGAAATCAGTGTGAGGTCTTCTGCCAGCAGCACCTCTACACCTGTTTTCCTCTAACATTCCCACCAACATTCTCTAAACCCCCAACCACCCAAGTTTCTGATCCTCTCTGAATGACTCCTGAGCTAGGAGCCTGGATGCAGGGTCTTGCATGGCAGCAGCCAAGCCACTCAGCAAACACATACTCCTCCTCACCTCTGTGAAGGACCTCACCTCCTCCTCCCAGTACAAGGACATCACATACACCATCACAGAGTCCATTTTCCTCCTCTGACTTCAGCGCTATTACAAAGAAGACGACTACCAGAGGAAATGCTTGAAGCCAGCCTTCCATGGTGCCAAGTTATCTCCTTTCCATCACTTTTATGAATGAATTAAGCACTACTGCACATCATGTCCAAACTCCTGCTATCCCCGGGCAAAGAGATGATCAAGTCAGAGGGACTTTGCTCCTGACCTTGACTTACTCTTCTTGTCTGGCCCATGGCATGACATGATGCCCTTCTCAACTTGTCTCTGGGCACCTTGCAACCAGCTCCAGTCCAGCAGTGACTTCCTAATGGCAAAGATACATCACCAGTAAAACCCTGCCCTGAATTAACCCCACTTTCCCCCTGAGCCTGCTGACAGTCAATACATTTCATCGTGGGAGCCCTTGTTTCCATTAAGGAAGTCAAGATAAGGTCCATTTACCCAATTGCCTCCTGGATGCCGCTGGGCCAAGCTCCTTTAAAAAGCACACAGTGTTTCTCGTGAACTAATTAAGAAACACACAGCAAGATGCTGAAAGACCTGAAATGGCAACAGCGTGAGCAAGCCCCAGTACAGTCAGCAGCAGCAAGTCAGGACCAAGCACAGCATTTAGTCATTTCACAAACCAAGGCAGAAGCCTCTCCTCCAGCCCCTCCTCACACACCACGTGGTGACAGGTAGCAGCTGATAGCTCCTGACCTCCTAATAACACCACCGAAATAACGTGCCTCACTATTTGTTGTTCTTTGAAACCGTATGTTAACCATCCTGCATGACCCTGGCCAATTCATTATCCCCCAAACCCATCAATCACCCACGGTTGCACCATCAGAAAACACTAACGCTCAGGCTGAATGATCGCTAAATCAGAGTTCTTCCTACCTGGGATGGATTAACAGCACCAAATCCAGGCTCAAGCAGACAGAGCCATTCAGCAAGCAAGGCCTGACAGTAAGACAAGTCCATGCTCAGGTCAGGTTGGAAACACAGCTCAAAAGAACAGTAGTTCAGGAAGAGTTTTTACAGCCACCATTGCATCTGGAGTTTGCTGGATGCTTTTAAAAACAAAGCTTGCACTGGCAGTGCCTTGAGGTATCCAAAGCTTGGTGTGTGTTACAGACATCTGCCATGGCCCACTTGAGAAGAAAAAAAAAAAACCAAACAACAGACCCAAACCCAGAGTCAAGCCCATGGGTTTTCATTCCCATCATTTTCATGCCAAGAAGGAGTGCAACACTCCCCGGCACGCCGCGTGATGCTGCGCTAACGCGATTATCCGGGCAGATCCACCATCCACATCCGTCACCCCCAATGCATGGTCAACTTTGAAAAGTTCAGCAGCTCAACAGGTGAGGCCATGAAACCCGATCACGGCAGACAATGTCGTCCCCCGTCCCCCCGTCTGCTCCCCCCAGCGTCGTGCTGTGAAGAACTTGTCACGTGCGTCATATCGGGCAACATGCTTGAAACAGAGCAGTGCACTGAAACCCCAGCAACACGAATAATCTTTGCCATCTGTTTGAACAACTCAACCCTCCTCAGATCTGAGGGAATGATCCCATGCAAACACAAGGGCCTTGCTGACTGATTATAGCAGCCCAGCCCTTCTTTTTTGGGGCCATTTTCTTCTGAACTTTGCACAGCAGCTAAGGTAGCTTCATGGGGAGCTGCTAACAACAGCCAAGGGGACCATGAACCCCATGCACATGTCAAGGGGACCATTAAAAGTTCCCGCTCACTTAAGTGAGACACGACGCAAGGCCAGTAGTTGATTTCTACATTTTATTTTTTTACATCAAGAAAAAAAATATTCAACAGAAAAGCTGCGTGGCAAAGCTGTCCTAACAGAACATGGCTGTCCTTTAGGATATGCTCATTCCAACCCGACACAGCTCATGGGAACATGCTGGAGGAACTGGTTCTTGCTCAGATACAGTCTTTTGCACCCAAAGTCCATCTGGAAGAATCAAGAATTTCCCAAAATCCCTGGGGCCCACTAACCTTGTGACACCCAGCAGAAACAGAGAGTTTTGCAAGCACCCGGTCATGCCTGCACCAACACCTCTGGATCCAAGCCCTGCCAGGGCGGCTGCAAAGCGTGGCAGCAGTTACGCGGCAGGCACTAAACCGTCACTACAGCGTGCAGAGCTGAGATTTAGACAACAGCCAAAGATAAAATCCTGCCTCGCTCCGGGTCTGCCCTTGGTTCAGCAAGGCTGAACTGAACTATCATCTCCTTACTCTTCCACTACTCCCAGTCCGAGCCATTGCAAGTATCAGCACTGCACTGCTCACACCCCCTCACCATGCATTTGGGGTGGGGGGGAGGGGGGGAAGACCCTGAGGAGAAAGAAAAGAATAGGAGGAAAAAAAAAAAAAATTTCTCCCAACTCAGGAATTATTATGAAGCAGCATTTTGCACAGTTGAGGTCCCCAACTCTTACTCCCTTACTTAGGTCTTTAGGAAGTCTCAGAAATGCACGTTTGACGGTCTTTATTGCACACCACCAGACAGCTGGGCCTGATCCTGCTCCCCATAGTCTCAGCATGGAAGGTGAATTAAGGCAGCTTGGCAATAATGGGAAGATAAAGCCTCTGCCTTTTCACATTTTTTTTCCAAATATAAAGACAAAGAAGAAGAGGTCTTCCACTTGCACTGCTAGAGGCAGAGGAGCTCAGGTTAGCACGGCTATCGAGGTTTTGGCTGGCGTAGTCAAGGCACAAGGTTTCCTAGCAGAGGGCTACAGACTTGAAATATAAATCAGTGATGTTGAGTGGAGCTGGGAATGCTCAGCCCACAGCAGGAGGGACCGGGTACTACGCCCACTGGGCCTAAAATGATTTCTTTTTATTAAAAGAAAAACAAACCCACCTAACACTACTGACATGAACGTAAGGGAAGAAGAAAAGCTCATTATAAGACAAAAGACTTTCAAGTTCCTATTATATTTTAAAAGGCATTATTGTTGCACAAAATAAGACAAGCAATTAAAAAAATCATTTCAATAACCAATTTTCTAGGCTTGCAAAAGAAACTTTTTCTTCCTCAATCCATATAGTAAACCCATAGGAAAACAAGAACTTCCCCAGGGGCTGCCGGGCAAGCTGCTCGATAAGGCAGCCAGACACACGTGCGCCCAGGCTGCGGAGCTGAGCTCCTCACTGCTGCGGGGAGAAAACTTCTTTACTCCCCAAAAAACTCCAGCCACTACTTAAAATAAGTTCCCTATAGGGTCTGGATCCCGTTTCTCCTCTGTCATGGTACATATTTTCACGTGAAGCAGTTAACATGCTGTATTCATTACTGGGGGGGAAAAAAAGCCACAAAGTGCATATAGAAGTTATTGCCATTAGATTGCTACTTATCTCACTATTGAAAAAAAAAAAAAAATCACTGTAATTTTTCCCTCTTTTCCTCAGCACCACTAGATGCTGTTTTGCCTTCCGCACAAAGGAAAAAACCCAGCCCTCAAACAGATTTCATTTCACTTGACAGAAAATGGAGCAAGAAAAAAAGTTTGTATTCCCTCTTTCCAAAGTTATTTTTTATAGATTAAAACTTTCAATAGAGACCAACAAGTAACATAAACATGATTAATTACAAATAACTCAGAATATAAGCCTTTATGAAGCTAAATAAGCAAATTTGTGATGCTTTCCACTTCTTGCAAATCTGAAAAAAGTTATATTGGAACACTTCATTATATAGCAGGAAGAACTTAAACAAAAACTCCTAACAGATAACAAAATTTAGCCAAAAACCAGCTGAATAAAATATACTTTCAATGAGATGTGTGTCAAAAATTGCATCTTCATCTTTTCAAAGCCAGGCAATCAGATTTAAACTGCAGGGTGACTGGGTGCTGAGGACACAAGTAACTCCCTTAGTTCCAAAGTTCAGTCAAGTTGTTCAAAATCATCCAAAAAAAAAAAAAAAAAAAAGGACAGGGCTTGCCCAGCTCGCTGCGCAGTGGCTGGCACAGCACAGATTTTATAGCATTTTTAATCTAATTTTATTGGGCCATTAACAAGAAAACACAAATATCTCCTTACTGACATTAAAATAATAAATAAAAGCCTCATTAGGGCTTGGAGAAATAAGCAAGCTCTTGAGGAGTGCCACAAAGCCAAGATTCACTGGAGTCAGTGGGAGTTTTGAGATCTATTTTATCTTATTTCTAACATTGAAACTTATAGGAACAAAGTTCTGCATCTTATTCAAACTGAAATTAGAAATAATGCATAAACACCAAACAATTTATGTGCTGAGTTGAGCAAATACATCAGTCTCCTGTATATTTTGCGTTACTTAGTTTTCCTCTCCCCTCTCTGTCCCACAGACAAACACACTCCGATACTTGGGGTGAATCATACCCAAGTGATTTCAAGACTTTCGGCATCACTTCCACTCGCTGCCTGGGAGCATCATCACCCAGACCTGCAGATGTGTTGTCTTTCAGTTAAAACACCCCTTTCGTAAAGGCACCATTTCATACTGGAGCAGTGTTTGCAGGGATGGGGCCCATGCTGCTGAAAATTAAGCAGCTATTAAGATGAAACTTGAAGAAGTTACAGGCAACTTTGACAGCAGCTTCTCTTAATTTCAACATAAAGTGTATCCTTTAAATGTTGACTTTTGCCCACTGCATCTGGGATAACAGATAAGTGTAATCATAAGCATTATTCTCTCCTTCTCCCCTTCCACCTCTCATTTGTAAAAGATTAATCAACCATTTTATGGTCTAATTTAGGTACCTAATTAAAAACAGAGTTCAACACGTACAACGCCATTTTGCTAATAAATCCTGACAGGTTCTGCTATATGGAAGTTATCCTTATAAAATACAAGGCGGGTGAGGGTTTTTGTTTGTTTGTTGTGTTTTGGTTGGTTGGGTTTTTTTAAACAACTGAATTTATACAGAAATCTCGGTCGCTATGGGATGACACTCTGCATCCTCCGCCAAAATTCTAGAATATTATAAAACAAAAAGTGCTTTCAAAACCAACTTCCTCCTCGCCAGATCTTATCCTGCATTCATTTTGTTAACTGCTGAGAGATGGCGACAAGGAAAAAAAAAAAAAAAACCAACACAACAAAACAACAAAATCAAACAAACAAAAAAACCCACTATAAACCTAATCGGACTAATCAGACTGGCAGGGTGGGAGTTTCAAGACTACAAAGAGGTTAAAATTGAGAACTTCACAGCTCCCGTCTAGCTTCAAAGCTTCCATCTCTGCCCCTTTAGTATTCCTGTAAACATTCAGCTGAAAGACATATTCAACATATTCTTGATAAAGAAGCTTTAATCATAAAAGGGATGAAAAGAACCTGAAGCGCGGTGCGGCTCCGCGCACGCAGTGTCCCACCAGCGCTGGGCACCACCGGGGCTTCTCCTCCACACCCATCACCTCCTGCTTCCTCAAGCCCACCCGCACCCAGACATCCCGCACGATTCCTTCTCCATCCACCGTGGCACGATACAATTCCATCATTTCGAATTTTCCCCCCAGCCAAAAAGTTTCCTCCGGTGTCCAAAGCACATGTTACACCAGCACGTACCGCACCAGTAGCTTATCCCCTGCGCCGGGCTGGAAATTAGGAAGCCTGAGCAAATTTATCGGCTATAAAGCTGATTATAGTGGTAGGAGAAAGTTAACGGAGCAGGAGAGTAAGAAGCGATCGAGGAAGTTTGATCTGGTACAGACAGACCCGGCTGCCGCTGCGCTCCCAGAATGGGGGGGAACACGACACGACCAAACCAAAACCGTGTCTTTGCTGGGAGCAAAGCGCCTCGTTCCCCGACACGAAGCGGGATTCGGACATGTCTGGCATCCCTCAGCAACACCCCAAGCTGAAGGGGAAATACACGTTCCAGCAAAAGCCCTGAAAGCACAGCGAACTAGAAGTGTAAAAAA
>JANHGN010001103.1:0-47652 GCA_024605025.1 Megaceryle maxima | reverse complement strand
GGGAAAAAAGAAAAAGAGGGGGGAAAAAAGAAAAAGAGGGGGGAAAAAAGAAAAAGAGGGGGGAAAAAAGAAAAAGAAAAATGTGGTCATAGAGGTAGTTATTTAACCCATAATTTCCCAATAGCTTTTAAAAGTACTGTGAAGGATTTTCCTCTCTTAGAAGAGACATATTTATTGCACACAGAAGCTCAGAATTTCTTTCATATGTGTGTGACATTAATGAAACACTCAAAAATGGTTTCATTCACCTGGATGGCTGCACCTGTTTCTCATGTCCTCTCCACTGAACAGGCAAGTCATGCTGAAATAAAACAGGATCTGCACATCACCCTCCTTGATTAGATTTGCAAAAGGGGGAAGCTGATCCATCAAGAGTACACAGTTTATCACATCAGCAACTTCAGACCATCCAAAAGCAGTAACTGTTTTTTGCTCAGACCCATGTGTCATAAAAAAAAAATGGAGAAGCTCCCAAACTGTGATGCAGAGACAGCAAAGCAGCAGGCAGGTCAGGCCACTCAAAGAAGTATACAGCACACTTCAGATGCCACCATCTGTGGTACTAATATTAAAAGAAAAAAAAAAAAAAGCTACTGAGTTGAGAAAAATAATTGGACATGGCTACCCAATACACTAGACTAGTTTCAAATCAATGCAACTGTGCTGTAGTTAGAAAAGGATAAGCAAGGGCAAGAAAGGGGAGAATCAAGCCTATGTTTATGTACCACCAGAACCTAAGTCCAAAAAATCCATGTATTTTGTTTTTTCTTCCATATGTACATGTGTGAGTGCCATTACAAAACTTTCTTCAACCTTTTACTCTTCTCATTTTGCTACCAAGAGAAACATAGAAGAAACAGAATAAGAGAAGGAAGCAAAGAGAGAACCTTCTGTATTTTGCTTTTACATTAGAAATTGGGCATAATTTTTTTTTTTTTTAAGGTTTTTTGGGTTTTGTTGTTGTTGTTTGTTTGTTTGTTTGTTTTTTAGTTTGGGAAAAAGCATTTTCCATTTGAACTCATTCAGTCAGCTGAGCATGTGACAAATACCAAGAGTAAATAGTTTGGGACCGTTTTACAGCTTTCCTTCCATACTGCCAGCGTGGAAGGCAAAAAATAAACAAAGAGTGTTAACTGAGGTTTGAGTAGCAGACACACACCTCCCCACACCCACACCACCTCCTTTCTGTTTGATCCCAATCTTCCACAGGTTTCTAATGAAAACCACAAACACCATCTACTAATCATCTCATCCGTAATGCAATTAACCATCTTGGCCTCTCATCAAGTGTCTCTCCAGCTTAAACAATGTGCCCTTAGATTGCACAACCCTGGCTGCAAAAGCTTCCATGTCCTTCTGAAACAACCTCAGCATGACACCACTACATATGTCACGCTTCTCAGCAGCAGGCAGGGGCTTGCTGAGCCCAACCACGTATCGGGAACCTAGGCAATTCCTCAGCCACCAAACGGCTCACAAGCACTTCTGTCCCTAGCTATGCACACACAAAACTACCAGACACTGCAAAATGCAGGGATTTCACGAAGGAGGCATTGTTCAGATATGGCAACATACCTTCAGGCCTCCTAAAATGAAATGCTGAATAAGCAACACAGCAGAACGGCTGGATGGATTAACACTTAAAAAATAGAAACAGGACCTCATTTTATTCCCCCTAGAGCTATCCCTCCCTGCTCTAAAGATGCAGCAGCAATGCTGTTCTCCAGGACTGTCTCTAGATGGACCTCAGGCTCACAATCATGCAGCCATGTCCCCAGCATCATCTCTGTCCCCATCTCCTGCTGCTGGATGGAGGAGGAGGCAAGAGAAAAGCCTGATGCTTTCTTCTCTTAACTAAACCATCTACACAGGTACTTTTTTTAAATAGTTAGGGAAAGTTACATTTGGGTTAAGGAGACTGTGGAGTGAAATTCTCAGGCCCAGAGGAAAAGCAGACTAGGGAAAAATACAACAAATAAAACTGTTTTTATTAAAGCCTGAAGAAAACCGAAACTGGATGGATGGTGTTTTGGCCCAGTCCTGGATGATGCATACACAAGCAAAACACCTGTCCATTAGAAAAGCTCATGCAGCACACAAACATCTGGGACATATTTTCAAGATAGCATCCATTAGAAGTTAGCTATCCACTGCTTTTGGTTCAACAACCTCCATTATGCCCAAAAACATGACAATTATTTTCCTGCTGTCATAGCCTTCCCCTTTTCTTTGCAGAGCACCTAAATATACTACTGCTTAGAGGAAAGCATTTCACCACCGTGGTTATCAAGACTGCACTACCTATGGCACAAAGACACTCCAGTTATGCAAGCCAGCCTACCCTACATTACCTACCAACCTACATTACTGAATGACATTTGGCAAAGTCATCAAATAGAAAATTAAATCCTGTCTCATGAAGAGCCTACAAGCACACTTCACTGCATACTTGCTGGACCTTCCCTGCATACTGTAGGGTTCAAAAGCTAGACCCATGAGGCAAAGAGAGCTATACCAGTGACAACAGTTCAGCCATGGACACAGCCAGGGCAAAAGCAGCCCCAGTGGATCCCTGTGCAGACTCAATCACTACTCATGAATGACACATGCCTGCAACTGATGTTCAGTGCAGACACTCCTTGGGACCAGAAAGGCACTCCTCCTAGCAGTGACAAGAGTAATAACAGGGCAAACCAGAAGGATGAGTATATACTGAAGTGCAAGAACCCTTCCACTGTAAGGCAGGTCCATCCATTTAGGAGTGCTACTCACAGACTGAGCAGGGGCGTTTCTTCAGCTGAAAAAGGATCTTCCCCAATAGAGGCAAGCAGGTGTCAGTGCCAGAAGGCTGGCATGCAGGTTGAAGGATACACGGACCCATGCTGCTGGTCACCACAAGCAAATGGCTCCAGCATCCTCACTCTTCTCCATGGGAATGAAGAGCACACAGGGGAAATTATAAGTCCAGCATGGAGGTACCCATTGCAGACTTGGGCACCTCAACACCACAGGTGCTTTCAATAGACTCTTCTTTTTCCTCTAGCTACATCAAGACAGTATTTCAGATCTGATTTACTGTCTAGGCAGAGCATGCTATCACATGGTACAACTGAATAAGACCGAGAGCACCAGTGTGTGGAAAACAGATTGGCCCGAGCTTTTTCTTTTCCTTTAAAAAAAAATACATTGTGCACTCTACATCAATATCCCGACTAAAATGCTTGATCTGTCCTGCACATCAGAAGCTGA
Source organism: Megaceryle maxima (assembly GCA_024605025.1). Taxonomy (NCBI): domain Eukaryota; kingdom Metazoa; phylum Chordata; class Aves; order Coraciiformes; family Cerylidae; genus Megaceryle; species Megaceryle maxima. The sequence goes on along the minus strand of JANHGN010001103.1, from coordinate 44,403 downwards.
CTGCTGAAAAAAATCCAGAATGCAATTAAAACATGGATTCTGTTAAGTTTCACTTCCCTCTGCAATTTTATAATCGTCTCATCCATCAATTTTGAAAGAATATTAATACTGGCATCAGTTGGCTCTCCACCTCCTCTGCTGAGGCAGCTTTTTTGAAGCCCTGTCCCTGCCTTTCAGCATCTGACCACAGATGCTGTGAGGAAGAGGAGAGTGGGAGGCAAACCAGGGGTGGAGAAAGGCCAGCATGGCACACCCAGCACAGAGGCCACCCCCCACGGAGGAGCTGCTTCTTACCCAGGGCAGCTGCAGCACTATACCAGCGCCCGAAGATCTGCACAAACATGCTTACCTCAAAAGAAAATCACACATAAAATACAGAGAATAAGGTTGGATCAGGGATTAGCTGAAGCCTACCCAAACTCAGACCAGGTCCTAGGTATGCAGACTCACCACCACCTTCCAGGCTGGAGATGGCTAGGCCAGTGATGTCTAATTTGCTTTTTATTTGCAAAAAAACCCCCTTTCTTCCTCCCACCTCTGAAATGTGTAGATCTCTCCATTGATACAAGCTATTTCTTTCAGCTACATTTCACAGACTAGCCAATGTCCTTGGCCCCCAAGTACTTTCAGACCAGAGCCAAAATCCACTCCTTTTAGTAGTCTCTCCTTTTTGAATACATGAAGTTCATTAGTTAAATACTAGCTCTCGGACTTACTTGCACACACTAATGCAGGGAAAATTGGTGACAGTTTTTCACATCTGGACTGTTAATTATTTTCTAAAAGTGTACAATTTGAGTCATCTGAAACTTTTTAAGACACTCTGTTCTGTCATTACTTTATGAATCTAGTTTGACATGGTTTGTATCTATCATGGCCATGATTTAGGTCACAAACTCCCACAACCACAAGTCTGATTTTAAAATCATTCTCATCCTGACTGTTTTATCACAGGTCAGCCTGGTCCATTCCAAGATGAGATTCTGATGGCAAATATTTTCATTGCTGGTGTCATCCACTTTTCCTTGTCTAACGAAACAAAACAAACCAAAAAAAAAAAATCCCAAAGTACATCAAGAAAGCCAATTATTACGCTCATTTGAGTATAATCACAAATTTCTGCTTCATCCTCTCTTACTGCAGCATGAGGATTATTCTAACCACTCTCCCCTCCTCTGAACAAAAGCTGTATGAAAAAAAATCACTGTAAATTGGTCAGAAGGCTGACGTGCAGGCCAAAAGCATCTAATGGCTTGCTGGGGCTGCAGACTTCCCTTCCCTGGGAAGCAGCTGAGTTGCACCAACTTGCATTTCAGCTGGAAGCACAGCCTCGAGAACTCACACGCTCTTGCATGCACTAACATGTTTCTATTCATTCCCAGAAAACAAAAAACCATGAGCGGCCAGTCTTCCTCACTCTTCTGTGAACTGATGTAATTTCAATCTCACATGCAACCCTATAAAATAGCACACCCACCTAAGTTTAATTTTATAAGGTGAGGTCAAGAAAGATTGCATACAATGAAACACTGAGAAACAGGGTAGAATGTAGCGTATTCTTTAGGTGCAAACTATTTTACAGAGCTGTCCTAAAGCAGCTGTTTACCCATAGCCAGATCTCAGTGGATGCTCACAGTAATGGCTCTGGACTAAAAGTGAGGAAGATTAATTCCCTAAAATGCTCCCTTTAAAGGTATTGGCCTGGCCTTTACCTACAGTTTGAACAAGCAAAAATTACAGACTGGATCTTGATTGGAAGAAAGACTTCTCAGAACCCTACCCTGAGTATCTAGATCTGAGACCTCTGAAAATTATAAGTGGCACTGGTAGTAAAATAAGATGGGCATGGGCTAAAGCGATGGTACCAGGAAGCAAAAACAGAAGCAGGTGGTATTTGCTAGGGATGCACAGGAACAGAAGGGAAGGAGGGGGAACTGAAGGGGATGAGTTTAAGGGGGGGAGAAACTAGGCTGACACAGAAGGAAGAGCAGGACAGACACAGGCAAACCAGAAAGGACTTGGGAAGCACCAGAGCTCTGCTCAGCCTGTCCTTAAAAGGGACTATGTCACCCACTCTGACAACTACCACCATCCACAGCCAAACAGTGCTCTTAAGCTGGTTGTTATCTCAGGGGTTAGAAACTAATGCTACAGCCCCAAAGTCTACATCCTCTGGATGACCTGAGCTACCACTGATTCATGAGACAGGACTAATTTGTATTTATTTCCCCCTTTGCACGATTTTAAAAATATGTTTAAACCCAGATGTGTTAAATTTTTAATACACAGACTGCAAACTTGAGCACTACAAAATTCAGTGGTATCATAATGAAGACAGCCCCTGCAAGCTTCACACAGCTCCTGTATACATCTGCATTGATTCTGTCTCCATTCAATGATCACAAATCATTTGAGCCCTGGAAATCAACTGTTTTGGGAAAAGACATGGCTTTGCAATAAATGCACTGACTGTCTCTCAAACCCTGCCTCACTCAAGTGGAGATCAGGAAGCTTAGAAAATGAGGCAATGCAGAAAGAAAAAGAGACAACCCCTTGCTTGAGCAAGTTGGATGTACCACCTGCAGGCAGGAATTACTTCTTTCTCAGGTCCACAGTTTGTAAGATGCACAGTAAGTCCTTGAAACCAGTTATTCTTCAGGCCACCCCTAACAGGGCAGCTCCCCGCCTTGCAAAGCCAAGACATCTAGGTCTAACCTGCAAGAATGACGAGACTTAGAGCTGAGGTCAATTACCTTGTGCTTCCAGCACATTAAATGCTACATCATGCCAGGTATTCCCGTGTGAGTAAAAAAGAGGCAACCAAAATTGAAGGAGTTTCAATTATTTGAGCTTTATTTGCTCTTTGCTTCCACTCCTCAACTATGAAAATGAAGACAGTACCAGTACCTGAGATGTTGCAGGAATAAGAACTCCCCCACCTGCAAAACCCTCAGGAAGGAATTAGCAGCACTGCTCAGAGTTCAAGGTTTGGGTGGGGTATAAAATAAATAGATGTGGAGACACACAGAGAAACTATATGTGTGGAAGAGAAAATGAATTACACAGTAATACCTATCCACTGAAAAAGGGACTCTGAAAAAAAGGGGAAAAATGATTCAATTCTAGAATTAAAGATTGTATCATAATGCAGATGCAAAGGGGAGCTATGCAACATTACTCCTGGCACTTCCTTGCTTTTGTCTGCCTGATTTTGTAACCTCATTGTTATGTTAATGTCATTATTTTGTAAGTAATTTAAATGCAACATAATTATGAGCTCCTATGTTTATAACTTTTCATCATTAATAACATGTGGAACAACTAGCAGACTGTGCTCCCAGTGTGACTGATGCCTCCAGCAGATGGCTGTGAATGACTCTTTTCTTTCACCTTTATCTGAGGTAAAGAGCAAGAAGGAGAGGAGTTCTTTCTATTTAATCTTCAATTCTATGCACAAACATTTAGGGATTTTGGGGTTGTTTCAGAGGAGGAAACCAAGACCAATATCTATCAATTGCTCTGAAATTAATTCTAATAGATCACATTTAAAGAGCAGAGACACTGAGCAGCTGATGTTACCCAAGGTCAGAAGGAAAGCTCCCAAGGTCTGCATCCCAAATGACACCACTAGCATCCTTCTGCTCAAGCCACTGAATCCCTCCTACCTCCCACATTAAAACATGTTTAAGTATAATTATTGCTGTTAACTGCAGGTCAGGGAAGAAGCCAATCACCTCCAGGCTGGGGTTGCTGGTGAATACAGCCAACAAGCAACTTCTGAGAGCGTGTCACAGAAAACAGAACTGCAAGCAAATGTTATGGTTGTATGCGTTCATTCTGGACGATAATTGTTATATTAGATTTTTAAAGTAAATTGCCCTGTGTGCCTCAGACTTCGGGCAAATTGCCAACCCGTTTCTCAAGAGTCAGGGGAGTGTGGCTCACCCTGCTTCATGAGGGAAAGCAGCTGCAATAGCAACAACCACACTTGTTTTATTTGCAGATGATATTAGCTGGCAAGAGGCAATGCGTCTGACAGCATGCTCGTTACAGAGGCTTCATGCTTTTTAAAAAGACTTTATTTGTATTTGTATGCCCCCATTTGTAAATATGCACACAACTTTCTTTTAAATAGTATTTTTACCTTGCATTGTTACCTTTGGGTACTGACAGCTACTCCCACAAGCTTTACATGCTCTTTTGTTCCTACCAAAGCAAGTTTTGCTTCCATCTTCTCCCATCCTCAGAGAGTAAAATCTGCACAACCCAGAGCTATCAAGTCCCTGGAGGTGCAGCCAGTCAGAGCCTGTAGTGTCCCAGGCATCAGGGCCACAACAGGTTCTCTCTAGTGCACACCTTTTGGACAAGCTCCAGGGGTGGTGGAAGCATTGCAGTCCTTCCCTCTTGGCATGCAACCTGCTTAGCTTGGTTTAAAACCTAACAGAGAGAGCACCATCACTAAATGTATATAGTTAGCACAATACAGTTAACAAGAACAAGCAGAAACGTTAGAGCAGCAATGTTACCCCATGACTGCCTGTTTCAGGACACCCAGCAGAGTCAGAGAAGGGATGTGCATGGGATGTCTGGTCTGAGCTCAAGAACCCATTCTTAGCTGACATAGTCTTAGCTACCACTCTTCCAATGGTATGAGTTGGTGCCCATGGAAGAGAAAGGAAGGGAAGCAAGAGAAACACTCCTTCAGTAAGTGCTGCATCTATAATAGTGTAGAGACTTGTATTCAGATGGCAGAGGTGCCCAGCCCCATCTCCGGCTGGCAGAACTTGGAGGGTGGGGAAGGGGGGGAACAGCATCCCCCTTTGCCCTGCTGACATGGCTTGGTGCTCCACATGCTGCGTAACCCATTATGGGGAGCCAGCTACACAGGTCTCATCTTGACAGATACCCTTGATCTTAACTGCATCACAGGCTGTCTGAAAAGGAGTGACATATGGGTATTTGAGATTCCACTTGGCCCTCTTGTGTATTGATTATTTTGATATTAGGAAGTGACACTGGTCATCTCTGAAGAGCCACTCTTTATGCCACTGGACAACAGGTGTGTATTGTCTGAAGACCAGCAGCAACAGAGAGGGTAGAAAAATATGCACTGGCTGAGTAATTGCATGTGCATCCCACATATACTCCTCAACACCCTGATGCTCCTATTTCTCATGCTGCTGCCTGAAAAAAAATGTCCATCTTTTCTGTCAGTCCAGGTCTGGAAGAAATGTGCCCACTGCATCCAACAAACACAGCTATATGGAAAAGCTGTCTAGCAGAGGCACAGCCTGGGTGAGGGTAAGCCTGCTTTTCCTTATATAGTTTTATCCAGATTTCTGGGGCAGACCACCCAAAACACCCGTGTCAGACCAGCTGCATCTACACTGAAGATCTTAGCAATAAAAATGCATGTCCCCCACATCTCACAGCACAGCATCAGCCCAAGTACACACCTGCCTACAGTACCCACGAGGAGAGGACTGAATGGGAATCACTATTCACTCATGGAAGTTATTTTTGGAGAAATGTATGTTGCTGAACATCATCTTTTCATTACTGTCAAATTATCAAATTCATCAGGATGACACCAGTCAACACCTCGATAATCACACTGGTATTGCACACATGCAAGTTTACACACACACCCCTCTGCCTAAGTCCCACCCAGGCTGCAAATTCCCATCTTCTCTGATGCTCATCTCTACTCAGCCCAGTGTTCTGTTGGTCAAGAAAAACAGGCTTGAGTCAAAGAAGCTATGGCTATCAGCCTGACAGCCTTCCTAAATCTCACATGGCTTTAGCTTGACAAACAAAACGGTAGCTGTGATGTGCACAGGTGTAACAAACAGGCTCTGTCTGCTGCAAATCTGTGTCCCCTGCCCTCCTGCCCCTCCACTGGCAGCCACTGCAGCTCCTTCCAATGTTATCCCACATTCACCCCCGCCCTGGAAACCATGCACACCTCGTGTGGTGGCTAGGGCTATGAAGGTGCTGCATGTTTGATCACCACACATGCAATGCCTGGCCATGCAGCTGCTACCAGGCAGAATGGAGAACAGCTGAAAACAGTCTCCTTTTCTTCAGAGAAAGAGCACTGCTTCAAAGATTTCCCAGCTGACCACTAATCTTAACAAAAACAAGTGGGAAATTAATGATCATCAAGACTGCCAACCATTGATGCAATCTGGTTAAAACTGGCCATCTGTAAAGGGTAGGAGACAGACAGCTTTCATTTCCTGAGGAAACTAAGTTAAAATGAAATAAAATAAAACCCAAATGAAAACTAGTGTGTTTGATTCGTGGCGTTTCCACATCGAGCTACGTCCCAGGAAATGACACCTTGCTCAATCAAGCCTGCGTGCTGCACAGCACACACTGCAGTTAAACTCTGTAACTGCCCAGCTTTTATGCATCTGGAGCAGGAAGGGGGAAATTACAAACTCATTTACATCTGAAGGTTACTCTGAAGGGGTAATTTCTGCAGCAGGAAGACAGGGAGGGCAAGGTCATTTGCATCTGAAAGGAGTGAAATGCCTTGTTGGGGCTGAAAGATTATTACTCAGCCCTAAGTGTAGAAACTGATAGGGCTCCTCTCTCCTTCACAAGCCCTAACCCTAGAGGTGATCTCATCCCAGAGATTTCAGCATCTCTCTTCATGCCATCCCTAGCATCTCTCAGCCCACGATGCTAATACTTGTCCACCTGCACGAGGGTGCCACTGACACGGGGGTTGACTCTGCTGCGGTCGGACCAGCAAATGCTGACCTCAGACAGCCGGGAGGATGCTGCACCATTAGCTTGTGGTAATGAGGCTGGAAGGTTTTTACCCTGCTACAGAGCTACACTGGTTCCAAAAGCTTCTCTGCTGCCTTCACAGAACCTAGCACAGCAGCAGAAAACCTATTTATTTAGAAAGTAGCATCAGCAAAGCAAGCAGGCAACTCTGGAGGACAGACTCAGAAACAGCTGTGAAATTCCTCTGGAAGAGCTGCTTACTGTAAAGTGGAGGAAAGTCAAGCTTCCCATCTAACTTCCAGCCCACCCAGTCAGTCACCAGATAGAGGAGAGGAAAAGCATAAGAACAGTAGAGAATTTAAGGCATGCCAGGATCTCAGGCTCTGGGAATTAGTTTCCCACATTCTCCACAAAGAAAAAAAAAAAAAAAAAAGAGCACTCATGACCAAAATATACTTCCCTGAACTCAGAATGCACACCATTTACCCAGCTGAACAATCACATGGAATTACCTGCCTGAAAAATGCCTACTTGATGGACGAGGGTCAGGGGTGCAGAACTGGCCGACAAATAAATACAGGTATACATAAGGCAATGTAAGGCCACCATTTTAAAAGGCCAGTGTGCTAGGTCAGGTCTCAAAGTTAACGGCCCTGTGGTCAAAACCACAAATCACCGGGTCTTTGGTAGCGTCAAGCCAACTGATCAGGGCATCATCAAGATAGCATGCATCCCTCTAGACCTGCATCCTCCAGGTACCAATAACTCATTGGGATTAAAGTCTGAAAAATATTTCAGTAGCTTAGAAAACTAAATTCCGCTTAAAAGGATGGCTTGAGCATTTAAGAGTATAAACTTCATTAGCTTCCAACAAGACTTCAGGTCTCAAGGGCAAACTAATCCTCCATAAAACTCCAGCAGAGAAGCACCACTGTTCCTATTCTGTTGCTATTGGTCCTATGTAAGGTCATCTCTTCTGTACTGCATCCAAACACAATATGGCATTTGTTCTCAACACCATGCAAGTAAAAAAGATGTGCAGCGCACACCCTGGAAAGCTTACAAGAGGCAGCCCTGAGCTGAAAACCTTTGCATGCAAGCTTCCTTGTAAGTATCCCTCTTTAAATTCACTGGGACAACACACATAACTAAAGTTAAAACTGTGCTGAAGCCTCCCTCTGACTCTGGCTGATGAAGCTCCTGCTCCAGTTAATGGAGGGATTAAGGTAAGAACCCTGAACTGAAGACAGGAACAGGTATGACAAAAACATACCCAGGGATTTTGGCACAGCTCAAGGCCTAAGTGAGTCACCTGGGGAAGGGTGACCAGCAATTAGAAGAATCTACCCGCCCATTCCCTGCACGCTCTGCTAAGTCATAGTATATCCTTGGAGGGGTGGCTTGTTCTGTGTTATTGCATTTGCATGTATAATTTAAACACACTATATTAAGAATGAAATGGAATTTATTGTCCTGGTGACATTCCTAACCTGGATATTCCACAGCACTGTCCAGGGTTCCCAAAGAGACTTCATAACATGGAAATAAAACTTCCTATCAGGTGTGGCGCAACCAACTTTCTTCCCCAAGTCAAGCAGCAGAAAACAAACATCACATCTTTTTCAGTTGCCTTCACATACCTGGCAAACTGTCCAAACCCTCTGACAGATCTTACAGGTTTGAACTAGAGGCTTGGGTTTTTTAGCTATACTGCCAACAAAAGTGTGCGTGGCAGGAATTTTCCACAGAACCCCATCCCAACAGCCACAGACAACACAGCACAAGGCTGTCCCAGCTCCGTAATCTTTGGCCAGGGATACTTTTATGTTTCGCTTTTCATGCAATTAAAAAGAAGCTGAAATCTAGTCACCCACCGTTATATAGCCAGGAATAGAATTTCCAGCAGGTTTTTTTTTCCTAAATTGCTATTATTATCATCCCATGAGCTCTGCATTAGTTCAGACTCAGTGGACATTTCAAAAAGACCTGTAACCCCAGCCTGGGTACAGAAAGGCTGAAACCAGCACGTTTATATACATAAATTGAAAGGTTACAAATATTTTCCAGTGGCATTAGTTAGACCCAAAACGTAAGCAAATCTGTATCAAAAGATCTCTGAAACGCACTCCAAGAAAAATAAAAGAAAAGAAAAAGAAAAAAAAAACCACAACAACAAACACCACCACCATATCGGGAAGGAGGAGGAAAAGAGTTTCAGCGAGGAAATATGAATGGACGAATTACTACGTTTATAGTTCAATTAATGGGACCTTATAAAAAGCCTGTTTGCCTTTGGTTTTGTTTTTCTATTTAAACATCTAGTACAAAAACACACCCTTAATGCCTCCCAGCTAACAGCCTGGAACACACATCTTAAGGGTATCCACATCTCCAAAGAGGCAGCGAGCTGCTTCCGAAGTCCCTCCACCGGACGGCATGTCGGAACAAAGCGCTCGAGTGATGGATGTCGGCAGGGTTCGTAAATCACATCTTTTGCAGCTCGACGTCAGCCGGGAGGCAGCATCTAACACCGTAACAAACTCCGAATGCTGCTGTTCTGCAGAGCGGGGGTCCTACCTGGACAAGGTACTTCACCCCTCTCGTCTTGTTAAAAAATTTAAAGCCATTTTCTAAAACCCAGAACTTAATGACAGCACCCGAGTTACCGCATATCTTCTCAGCTAACGGCCAGCGTAAGGGAGAAGAAATCAACCAAAAGAAACCAAACCAGCAATAAAACCAAACCCCAACGCAAAACCAACACCCAACCTCCAACAGGAACAAAGGACCCCTACCAAAACCCCGTCTGTAAGTTAACCGGGTGTATTTGCTCACGAAGCTCAAGGATAATCCTCCTGCGCTTAAAACACCCGCTGATGCGATGCAGGCACAACCCTGCTGTGTTTCAAAGTAACCTTCGCGCCCCGCCACCCTCCCGAGACGCGGCGGGAGAGGACAGCCCCACGCACGTTTTGGCGGATCACCTGGACCTCGCATAGCGCCTGGCTTCGCCCTCCCCGCAGGGGGACGGGTGCCGCGGGGGCAGCGCCGGGTGGCGGAGCCGGGAAGCGGCGGCAGCGGCGACGGCGGCGGCGGCGGAGCTCTGCTCTGCCCGCAGCGAGTCGTGCGCGGCGGGGCCAGGCAGGGCAGTCGGTTACGAAACCCGCGTCTCCCCCTCGGCCGGGCGGGAGGGAAGGAGGCGTGGCGGGGGGCATCCGCGCCCGCGGCGGCCCCACTCCCCGCCGCCGCGCTGGGAAGGGGCGGAGGGAAAGGCGGCCCCCGCCGCTGGATCTGCCGCACACGAGCATCGCCCCTAAGGGGGCAGGCTAGGAGCGGGCGCCCACTGACCTTGCCGGCATCCGCCGTCGTGCCTGCCCACGGGGTGGCAGCCCCGTGCCCGCCGCCGCAGCAGGAGCCCTCGCCCAGGAAGCCGGCGCCGCCCCCCCGTTTCCCCCCCTTCCTCTCCTTCCAGGTCCGCTGGGGTGCGGGGCCGAGGCGGGGCCGAGGCGACGGGGAGCACCGGCAGCCGCCCCGGACCCCGGTGCGCCCCACCCCACCGCAGGCCGGCCGCGGCTCCGTCGTGCCCACGGCGGGCGGGTGGGAGGGCAGCTGCCCTGCGGAGAGCGGCGGGGCCGGAACCAGGACACCCCCCCGCCACCCCGAGCGGGGAGAGGCGGCAGCCCGAGTCGAGAACGAGGAGGCCCCGCGGCAGCGAGGACAACAGCAGCCGCGGGCACCCCTTGGCCTGCCCTGCCCTGCCCTGCCCTGCCCAGCCCAGCCCAGCCCAGCCCAGCCAGTGGGGAGAGGGAAAATGCAGAGCTTGAGGAGCTTCTCAGTGCTTTGGAAGAGCTCTGCAGCGCGTTCTGCCTCTCCGCCCGGGGTGCGGGATAATTACACCTAAGCACGTCCCCCTTGATGCAGCTGTCAGAGCAGCACATCTGCACACTCACCAAAGCTGCCTCCACGAGGTACAAGTGGCTGTTAAAGACCCCATGGAAGGCAAGTTCTCAGGTTCAAGTAACTGTTGTCTTGAGCTGTTTTACCGGTGCACATTATATGCACATGTACTGGTCTACATGTGGCATGTTGTCTTACCATAGCAGACCCAGGACCGGGCTGGGAAATAAGGTCTCCCTTTTATTCATTGCCTGTGCCTGCTACAGAGCATAGGACCACAGACTTGTTTCTGCACTGCTTGCAGAGAAAACAATGCTTTTTACATCATCAGTAAATGAAAAAATGTGTATGTACCTCCTAGTGTCTCACATGGCATCAGTAATGGCAATCAGCAAGAGCTACAAATGGCAGAGGCAGACAAGCATCTTTCTGTTTGTCATTGCCTCATCTTTCTGCACAGACAGCATTGTTTTGGGGCAAACAGTTGCAATTAGTTTGAAAGCAGACCTGCAGGTAACTCAGGTGCTAGTTTTGGTTAGAACAGCCCTCTCCCCAGGTTCTGCAGCTCCACACTGAAAAAGCATTGCCTGTGGAGGAGTAAGATCTTCATAATCAGCAAAAAAGAAATAATCTTCACAAGTCTACTTGGCATCCTTCCCTTCCTTCTCCCCACTCTACTCTGCAATGGGGCTATTTGCAGATCGGGGTCACCAGCAAGCTGGGCTTACCTCTGGGGAGAGTCTATAGTGCATTCAGTAGTACAACTCCGGGTTCTGACATAAATCTTTAAAACTCAATTACCACTCTCAGAATGAATGTTGAAAGCAGATATTTGCATCCCACTGTTTCTTGGTTCAAACTTTCTTAATCAAATAATTGAAGCAAGACTTGCTTCTCCCAAGGCTTCCCTTAGCTGGGCTGGCAGACAGGGGCTGCCTGCCATCCCCCTCTCTGCTGTCAGGAATGGGCCATGACCCATGGCACTTGCTATGACCCACACCTTCCCATACCAGCCACTCAAGGTTCTCCGGGTTTTTTTCAGAAAAAGCCTCTGAGATGCCAGGGATAGGAGTTGCACAGAAGATGCGTTTACAGTTTAAAGAGGTCCTTAGAATAAATTCATATTGAGTGCTTGTGTAGCATCCTATTTTTGAAGAGACATGCCAAGTTTCAGAGGCACAACTCCTTACACACCTATGTATGCCAAGTCCCCACCATTCCCTACATCAGTTCCCCCTTTTGTCCTTAGAAAACAAGTGGCACCTAATGCCCACACGGTACACAATCTCTATGGACACAAGAGAGGAAAATTCATTACAAAATGGAAATAAATGTCCCTCCAACTAAGCACCAGCCAGCACTGTTGCAAATCATGTCCACCAGAGAGGCCAAGGACTTACACAGATGTAGAGAAGGATTACTTGCTTGCTGAGATGGATCCTGTAAGGCAGTGTTGAAGAGCATTGGCACGATGACTTTAATTATATTGCTATTGTTGCTGCTGCAGTTTTATCATTACAGCAGAGTTTTGACAGATCAAGTGAGACCAAGACACTCCCATACACTCCCATCTGGGTTAAGTGGACATCAAAGAATCAAGTACTTTTGCTTCTGCATGGAAGTACAGGGTTCTGATCCTGGAAGGGCTAGAGCACACACTTAGATTTTAGCATCTGACTCCCTCTACTGAATGGATTAAAGTTAACCTTTGTTCACAGCTCCTGGCAGAAGCGCTACCAGATAGATGCAGCAGACAAGGGGAAGGGGAAAGGAAGTGTAATTCCTCCCAGGAGGATTTGTGCATTGCTGCCATCCTTCCCCAGACTGCACTTTGTTTTGAGAAGAGTCTTTAAATCTCTAGGAAAGAAATCTTGAAAAGTTCCCAGCAATAGGCTTGAAATAAAGGAAGGGAAGTAGATTTCAGCTTCAGATTGCTCCACACATTTTATTTTGATAAAAACCTTTTCACCAGGACACTGACTTGGAAAAAAGCACCATGTTCTTTGGCACTGCCCTTTTCAGCACCTTCCTGATAAAACCAGTGTATAAAGGCTCATCCAGCATCAGGGATGTAGAAGGACAGCCCTGCACTCAGCCCTGCAAAGGCATCTGTGCTCTGCTGCCTTTTGCTATTCTTTTACCAGTTTGGTTGGATTAAGAAACCTTAGATTTTTTTTCTATCTGGAACTTTCTAACAATTTTTATAAGCGTGTCACATATAACAGTCAATTAGAGCAAACTGCTCTCAGACATGCTCACTCAAGCACCGGCCATACTGGGGAGATGAGGTCCCCTATCATTCACAGGGATAATGGGAGAAATCCCTACACGTGCTGGGATAGCATTGGGATACCATAACAAAGGTAACTAACTCTTTGTTTCTCCATTATGATCACATAAGACATCAGTGTCAAACTTTCATCTCTGGGAGTGAGTCACCAAATAAGCATAAAAACAAATTGGAACTAGTGAGCATTTAAAAAATAATCAACACATAGGGGATCCACTCCTTTCTGTTTCTGAGGCCACAGTGAGATTTAAATCACATTCCCAAGGTTTCTTGTGTTACTAAGAGGCCTGGGAACTTTTTTTAGCCTAGTTTCCTAGAGAAAAATATATATATATATCATCATGCTGTCTGTGTATGTTCCTGTCTTCCTGTTTTCCTTCAACTGCTTTTGAAACCATTGGCCAAGCTCTCAGAGGAAGAGAAATCAGGGACAGTAATGTCCCTACTTTAAAATAAAAAAATCGCTAATGAGGCAGAAGACAGAAACTTTGATCCCCACCAAGCAACAGGCAGGGAGAGATCACAGCTTCTCTATTCTGTCCAGCAGCCAGCAAGCAGATATGAGTGAGACAGCAGTACCTAACAAATCTTGATAATAACCCCTGCTCACGTAAAAATCTTTCAGTGGAAAAATCTGAAGATTTCTATGGTCTCAGGCCTCTGGGCCTAATGGGAAAAAATTACATTAACCATTAAAAATGCTACTGAATCCAGGCCTGTCAAACCTCACACCATGCACAAAAGCTTTGGAAGGCTGTTGCCTAAAACTGCAAGGCAAAACTACAGGCCATAGAGATTAAAAAGGCATCTCTATTGGTGGAAACAAGTTCAGGCCCCAATGATCACAGATAATTATCACACCTCATATTGATACCTTGTGATAAAATTACAATGAACATTTTATCAAAATCTGACAGGCTCTAACACATTCCCTTATTCTCTTCCATAAAACACTGTTTTATTGCATACTTTAAAATATTTATCAGAGTATTTTTACAGATTGCTAAACTGAAAATGGGCATGTAAAAGGCCACATATTTGCAATAACTCAGTTTAATAAATTGCACTGAACTCCCAGCCTCTTTATCTCAAACAAACAAACCAAACAAAAACAAACAAAACAAAACAAAACAAAACCACTTTAGTTAGGAGGACAGCCTTTGCCCCTGTGCTAACATTTAAGGCTTCAAGCAGGAAAGATGGTCAATGTGCTCACCATATCAAAGCAATAAATTCTGTATTCACCTGTATGCCACTGAACTCACTTTTTGTCCTTGGGTTGGGCACAGAAATCTGACCAAAAAATTTCTCCTGTGCTAGTTTGTAAATGCTCAGCTATTAACTATAGCCTTAAAAATGAAGGTGCATTGACATCTTTAGGCACAAAATGCAGGGAAGTTCCTCCTTCAATCTTGGTGATCTGCCTTTACAACCAAAGGCAAGATGTCCCAAGAGGTTATTCCGAGCAGGAGTTCAGCTTGAATACTGTGAGTCACCTTCTGCCTGAGATAATCTTCCTCCACAGACAAGATATGGGGGAAAAGCTTCCTGCCTTGAAATTTAGTGCCCAAAGATAAGCAGGGCAAATATCCCCCGGGGGTCCCAATCCAAGAGAACAATTGGGTGTGCTGACACATTCCTTTGCCTCCTTCAAAGTGGTGGCCCAGGCTAAGGGAGCCACCTCAGAGGAGCCACAAACGCTGTGTCCCACCAACCAGGGTCCCACCTATGGCACTGCCTCACTGCTGACAACTGGGCAGTTTATGTGGATGTGCCTGAGATGCACCAAGCTGGCACCCCAGCCACCAGCCCATCTCAACACAGCATGGCTGGGGTGGGGAGGGCTTTCTGGAGATCCTGTCCAATCCCATGCTCAAAGCAGGGTCAGCAACAGTAGGGCACTCAGGGCTCTCTCCTGATGGGTTTTGAACATTTACTTCTAGTGCAGAGTGCTGGATAAACATAACAGGGGTGCTAATGCAGCAGTTACTCTTTGTAAAGTCCTGGATATTGTCTCTGCTGCTGCAGTTGTCAAGAAATGAAAGAGGGAAAAAAAGTGTTTATGAGCTCTAGCAATTACCTGCAGAGCTGCACTTTTATCTGCCCTTACTCCCAACACAAGGTGAGTTTAGAAAAATACACTGATAGGAATCAAATCTTTATCCTTTGTTTTTTACTGTATATCAGGACAGTCATACCTGTATCTTCTCAATAATGAATAGTTCACTGTATATGAAACAAAGCAGTCAACATCTATGCAAAAAAATATTCTGATAAGTGAATTTAAATTACCTAAACTTTATTATTTAAAACACCCAAACTTCTGTTATCCAAAGCAACATTGAATTTGGCTTTGGGCATTAACGATATTGAAAGTCCAGACAGCCCTTCATTTATCCATGTTAATTCACTTTCCTCCTCTGAAGTAGCTAAGGTTTAAGAGAATTACAGTCCTTGTATACAAATACAACACAAATAAATGACATGGAGATACTTTGTCATAATTTAGTAAGTGCAACAACTACTTCATTCACTGTTCAGGATTTTCATACTAGAGAATCATGATGGCCCTGTGGTACCAGCTCACTACAGAATAGCTGCAGATAGTCCTATTGCTGACAGTAAGCTCCATGAAGAAGAAAGTTGAGGTTGCAAACAGAAGCATTCAAAACTAGAAAACACGAAAATTAAGGCTGACTCTGCAATATCTTTTCCTAGGCTCCCTGTGCCCTCACCCCTGCTAGGTCCACTCTTCAGCACAATCTTCACAGTTTTCCTTGACAGGTTATTGACCACATTTCACCCCAGCAGTTTCCAGCACCAGTTTCTCACGCCAACTCACAGACAAGGTTTCTTACAGCAGGGACCAAGTATCTTCTCCACTCCAAGTTCCCACCCTCAATCTTCCTTGTTAGTCTGCTTTAGTCCACCTATTTATGCCACCTCTACAAATAAAGGCCAGGACCCTTCCTCCTCGCCGTCTGGGGTCCAGAAGGTGAATGATGAGCACAAGTCTCCATGTCTATGCCAGAAGGGATCAAGGAGAGCATTGCCAGAAACCTCTCACTCAGTCCCTAACGACCAGAATATAGTGTCCACAGACAGAAACATCAAAGAGATCAGTAGCCAAATTTACACACCTTTACCAGATCTGTGCAAACTGTTATTTTTCCAAGTGTCTATAACTTGGCTACATCTGGATATTTTTTCACAGGATCCACAAAAGACACATACATGAGACTAGATTTTCCATATAACATTATCACTACCTGACTGTAGTTTCCCTTTCTGAAGTGCAATGGCCTTACATCTTCCACAAGAAGCTCTTCTGGGAAAAAAAATTCCTAGAAAGAGCTGAACAGCCAGAAGCATCCTGATTCTGAACAGCCAGAATCAGACTGAAGTAGTCACCTGGCACAGAAAATGTTAGCCTAAAAGGTTAAAGTTCTAACAAGTTAGAGCATATTGAGAAAAAAAAAAAAAAAAAGTGGTGCAACTCAAGTCTGACATTAAATAAAGTGAACTGAGTAGGAGAAAGGTTATTTTCTCTAGGCTAGCACAAGTACCACATATATTATTACCCTTATGGTAGTATGAGTCCACAGTTCATGTTACAGGCCTTGAGAAGATGAAATCATGCTATGTAAACACTCTAAACACAATTCATTAGGGCTGAACAACCCAGCCAGTTCAGGGTGTTTTAAACCCCTTGATTGTGTTATGAAACCTGTGGTTAGCACAGACAGAACACCCAGACTGTGTCCAACAATGAAAGTCCAGCGATCACCAAGACAGGTCCCGCCATGAACTGCAGCAGAGAAAATAAAGCAAGGCATGGAAGTCTCCATGCTTATGCAGACTTGTTTCCTTAACTTGTTTATACTACACATTTGTAAACCACTGGCTGGTATTGCCAGCCCTTACCTGCTCAAGAAGCTACACTGAAGCATTCTCAGCTGCATAATTTTATTCACATAGTTAAGTGTTAACAGGATTCAGACCGACGTCTGGAATTTCAGTGTCAGATCTGAAGCACGCATGGAAAAACAAGCATGCTGGGAAGTTTATATGCTCAGCGTTAGCATGACAGCAAATGTGCTCCATCCTGACAGCTCCTGAAAATTATATAATTTATAATTAACACTGCGGCTGCAGATTCACCACCATTTAAAATTAAGTAAGTAACAAAGCTCTTTAGGAAATCCTATGGATTTCCTGGGATAGATAGGATGGCTAAGTACATGAATATGAAGTAAATATGTGTTTTTACTGGGGCTTGTGAAAATGAGAGCACCCTGTCTATGCCTCAAGAGAGGGGATGGCAATTGTTGGTGGCTGGGAAGTACATCAAAGACAATGCTGTCCCTGCGAGAGATGCCTGATCAGATTGAGACCATCCTTGCACAGCAGTTTTTAATTCAGGGCCTCATCCTGCAGTTCTTGCACCCCTTGAAGAAGCTTGTGGGATTTCAGTGGTGTCTAACTTGAAGACTATTCATGCAAGCAGATGTCTTCAGGACAGAACCACCAAGGCGAGATCATTCAAACCTACGTCAGTGTATACAGTCCAGTGGACTGCAGCTACTGATGTAAGTCCTTATGGGCATTCCACATCTTGCCCTGATGAAAACAAGATGATACTGAGAACATTTTGAACCTCACTGGCTAGAAAGCCATTGTGGCTGCAGCAGTCCAGGCACCCTTGCTGGTAGAGGTTCTACCACTGGGGTCCCCACTAATGCAGCAGAGACATATCCATTCTATTATGGCATTAAGAGAGCTCTCTAAAACACTCTTGTCTTTTACTAACATAGCTCAGTTATCACATGATTTTCCAAACAGTCTTCTCATGGTCCAAGACAGAGTAAGTTTCTTATTAATCTGAGAGATCCATCTCATTAATACTAGTTCTGCTAGAGCTCCACTCAAGTGTGTTCATGTTTTCTAGCATAGCACTTTAAGAATCATAGAATGGTAGAGTTGCTTTGGTTGGAAAAGACCTTTAAGATCATGGAGTACAACCATTAACCTATTGCTGCCAACCCCACCACTAAACTATGTCCCTAAGCACCTCATCTACATGACTTTTAAATACCTTCCCTGGTGCAACTTCAGGACATTTCCTCTTGTCTTATCACTTACTACCTGGGAGAAGAGACTGACCTCAAACCCATTAAAACCTCCTTTCAGGTACTTGTACAGAATGATAAGGCCTCCCCCAAGCTTCCTTTTCTCCAGATTAAACAACCCCAGTTTCCTCAGCTGCTCCTCATAAGACTTGTTCTCTAGATCCCTCACCAGCTTCATTGCACTTCTTTGCATACACTCCAGCACCATAATGTCTTTTTTGTAGTGAGGGGCCCAAAACTGAACACAGTATTTGAGATGTGGCCTCATCAGTGCCAAGTATAGGGGCATAATCATTTCCCTAGTCCTGCTGGATACACTATTCCTGATACATTACACTTAAGATTGCTGCTGGAAAATATGTACAGAGGTTCCTAATTCAGATCCCATGGCTGTGAGACTTGCTGATCCGTGTGTCTAATGTGACATGACAGCTCTTATATATACCTCTGATTTTAAAAGAGTTGTTTAAACCCCTTTATCCACATCTCTTTTAAAGGAGCACAAGGCTCCTTAGAGATCTGGCCGAAGGGCAGGAAGATATGGCTGAAGGGCAAAATATTGCCCAAGCCTCATTTCTGAAGTCAGATGGGACTTACACCTTTAAATGACTAAGAAACTTCTGAAAAATTTCCCACGTCACTGTCTGAACTGATAAAAATGACTTTGTGGACACATTTTCAGTCTTGCAAAATGCCTCCTCTTACTCAGGGGAAGAAAGAAAATGATTAAAGTCCTTATCTTGTCTTTCCTAACTTCCCAAATTTCTCACTGATTAAACTGCTCAGAAAATCAAATTCTCTGGAGTCCAAAGGGTGGCGGTGAGTCTCAAGGGTGTGATCCTTGTTGGGTCACACCAAGTCCCATTAAAATGAGTGGAGGAGTCTCCATTGATTACAGTAGGATTTAGATGGTCCCACAAAGAAGCTGCTAAATATCTGTCGGGGCTGACCAGCCCATGTTGAGATGTCCCAGCCCATCTGTCTGCAAGGAGCATGCACGCACTGTTGCACACCGATGATAAAGAGAGGCGTGTAGAAGGGAGTAGATTATGACTCTTCTCTCTGCAAGGAAGGTTAGCCTGATTCTTAGTTATTTCATCCAAATTTTAGCTAATAATGGATTAACCTGCAAAAGGAGTTCATGGTAGCCTACATGAGGGTTGTAACAAAAGTGCCAGGTTTCAGCCAGGGAGGCTGGGAGGAAGCTGCCCAGGGCAGAAGTGGACTTTGTTTAAAGTTGAAGTGCTCAGGACTGTTTTGGGCATTCATCATCCTGAAAGAGAAGTGCTTGGCTACCTTCCATGGAGGAAGGGGAGTGCATGGCAATTGGACCCTCAGCAGCTGCCAGGGAGAAATGAGAATCCAGAATGAACATGAATAAATAAAATACATTTTGCTACTCCTAATATTACACAGTTTTCTTCACTCTTTCCCTCTTAACATTTTAATTCCCTTCCAACCATTTTCTGTTTCTCTGCCAGCCTCTATAATTTTTCCATGTTTCCTTTATTTAGTTAGTTATTATTGAAAAGCAGCATCCTTTTCCCTCTCATTTTCTTTTTCATGGTGTCTTGACATGTTCTCCCCATGTACTAACTTGTCCATTTTAAATTTTTTTCCATGGGTGGTTGGTTGTCTCCCCGTCTCTCTCCTTCTAAATGCTACACTGCTAGTTTCACCTTGTCTGCATGTTTTTGCCCTCCATTGTTTGATTTTCTACTAATCTCTCATTTTCTACTAATCTCTTTCTTTCAGTCTTCCTTTAAAACCAGTCTGACATAGCCCCTCAATACTTTGCAGACCTCCAAGCCTCTTTTATTCTTTTCTCCACAAACATTTTCTTTTATCATTAACTTCCCAACTTTTAACTAAGAAAAGCCTTTGACTCCAACCCATTTCTTATGCTCAAATAACAGAAGTGCAACCACCCTCTTCTGGAAGACCCTCTCCAGCTGTTTGCCACTGATTCAGGGGCAGGAACCCAGCTAAGGAGACATGAATCCATGCAGAAAAAGGTCCTCTATGGGAGAAAAGACGGCAACATACCTCCATGCTTGGATCACATGTTCACAACCCTTACAGTGAATGAGGATATTACCGGCTAAGTTAAAACTATAGCAGTCAACGCACACTAGCAAATTTGTTGCCAAAGGACTACAAGTTTGGGTCAAAGGACTACGAGTTTGGATCAAAGCCGTGGATTCTGGCTCTTTCAAAATTGTGCAATGCTGGTGCCTAACAAAAAGCATGGCAAATGAACACGAAGAAAATATTTATAGGCAGAGCTTTCCAAAGCAGGATTTGCCTGTGCAGCAGAGTTCAATCACATTTTAAAGTCAGAACGGTTTTGGTTTTTCTAAATGTGTTTTTACACTGATTTTTGTGTTGCTAGTAACAGATGACAGAAGACAGATTTTCTACACCATGTGATAGACTACAGGAAGAGTGGAAAAAACCAGAGGTCTACAGGCTCTGAATTTAGGATTAACATCTTTTGAGAAAATGCCTAAACATAATCACAAAAGAGAGACCAACTTCACTGAACCCATCCCCTGTTTGGGATTTCAACTTTCCTACCCATGACAGCTGTCTTAAGCAAAGTGGGCTGCTTTCCACAGGAGACTCATTGGCCCAGGTAGTTTCGATCTTATTCACTGTGGCTTTATTGAAGTCCCATCCCAGCATTGTTCTCTAGGATTTTTTTTTTTTTCACCTCATGCCCCATAATTCCTTCTCTGCTGCTACAAAATACATTATTTGGCCTCAGCTCTCCTAACCACCTTCCTCCTCTTCGACATGTTATACAGCACCCTGATCCAGCCAGATCCAGCCCCAGCTGGCTTGCTCTACCCTTTATTTTACAAGGAAAACTTCTCTGATGTGCAACAGTGGCTCCAGGATACTGCCAGATGGCTTTGGGGGAAACACTCAAATGAACGAGGAGGACCAAGATGTAAATCTGAGGTGAGGAAGGAACCCATCTCTGGTTCTTTACTCATGCTGCTCTCAGTGTAGCCAATCCTTGCCTTGCATGGGATTATTTTTGAGCTGTGAAAACAGCTGCAGTTGCAAGTTGCTGCTTGCCAGAGCCTAATATTTCTCCTACCTGTCCAGACATCCCATATACCAAGAAAGTACCGATGGCAGCATGACAAACCGCTCCCTGAAGCTGAAGCCATGTTGTCATGTCTGCAGCTGAAGCACCATCGCAGCCTCACCAGCAGGTTGGTTCTTGTTGATGCTGTTTTAAGGCATGAGAGGGTGCAATGGAGTTGTCACAGCATGAAAAATAAAAGTAAAAATAGTGAATATATAAAGAGCAAGATTATTTTGGCTATGAGGTGTGGTCTTTTTCTACTGAGTACATGTAGTGCAGAGTCTCATTTCATTTGGACACCTGTAGCTTATTAGGTAAGAAAAGTGTACTATGGCACAGGGCTTTCCAGGTGGACCCACCACTGTTTCCTACAGGTCTCTCACACAACCACTCCTGGGATGTCGGGGGATTATTTATTCAGTTGCATCAGAGGAAGAGTCTCGGTTTATGGCCCTGGTGATAAGACACATGGCTGCTACTTCTCCGCAGAGGTTTCTGTATACTTAATCAAGATTGGTAAAGAGTGGCAGTCACTCCCCATTGATGCACCAACAGAAATTGCTCAGGATGTGGAAGATAACAAATCCCTGTTTATCTGTTGATGGCTCAACTACCCTTACCCTGAGTGCGTGTTCAGGAAGCATCCAGCAGTGTAGTCACACTGGCCAGAGACTCAATTGCTTCTAAACCTTCATAATTAATGCTCCAGTACTGTAGCATGACTGTAGATGATTGCACTTCAACAACAACAAAAAAAACAAACCAACCAACCAAAAAAAAAAACCAAAAAAAACAAGCCACAAAACAAAAAAGTATTTCATTGTACACTCATCACTGTTGTCTTCTCCAGGTAGTCACAGCAGTCTGGCAAGGTTTCCCTGTGACCACAGGAAGGACAAGTTTCACTCACTGACCAATCCTTGGCATCTCTCATAGCCTTTTCCCTCGGGGCAACCATGTGATATCCTGGAATGTGGCTGGGATGTTCCTTCCAGAAGCTCAGAGCAACCATGGTCTCTCCATCTTCTCCCTCCTCTGTGAGTCATTAGGATTCACTCCAGTCTTTTGTCTCCTTACTTGGGTATCATTTGACCATAATCCTGTTTCTTGTCTTTCTGCTCTCAACTCTTAATGGCCTAGGTCTTTGTTTGGCCCCTTGTTCTAGCTCCTCCCGGGTCCCTGAGTTGCTGCAAGCAGATGAAGTGATGGTGACAACCTGCTAAACTGAGGATTTTCTTTGGCCTTAGAAGTGGGGAGCAATGCAGCAAGGACAAATACTCCTCAATTCCATACTCTACTTTGCCCCATTTCTCACCTTTCTTCTTCCTGGGAGCTTCCCAACCACAGCAGCTGGTTGTGGGCCAGAATGGGTGATTTTCTCCAAAACTGAAGCTAAACTCACCTACCTGGGAGGGCGATAGCATAGAAGAAGTGTCAGCAGTTAACACTCCCATTTGCACCAAAATCAAATAATTTGGATGGAAAAACAAACAAACAAAATCAAACAACAAAACCTCACCACATGTTGTCTTCTACACATAAACAAAGGACACACTAATTGCTTCCCTATAAATCAGGTTTAAATGCCTACATTTTTGAGGGAACAGCTTGGAACCAGCATCAGCTTGCACTGGTAGGACACTGCAGGCCAGTGCACATTCATCAGTCTAATTTTATACAGCTGCATTATTTTCATGGTTTATGGGGGCACCATCTCATTTATGAAGTACACACAGCAGTTACACATATGGCTGTATTTTTTTCAGCACTTAAGTGCAATTAGCAATTTCACCAAGCTTTGGCTGTCAAAACTATAGCACCAGTACACATCGTATTGCAGGTGTCCAATATTTAGAGAGCCCTATCTATGTTTATGCAGTAAGTACATAGGAGTTTGTGTGCTTTAATTTGGGTCAGTGGTTCTACAATGTTACCAGAAACATCAGGTGAAAACCCTGTCAACAAGCCCTTTGCAGTGACTGAGGCTCCAGCTCTTCACTTATACCTGGGATAATCATAGCATTGATGTGGGCTAAAGAAATGCTGCTTCTTCCCTGCCCAGAGCCATCATGAGACAAAATACCAGTCTGAGGAACCAGATCTCCTATTCACAGACCAAGGGATGCAACCAGTCATCTGAGACTTCTCTGTCCATAATGCTTCTTTTGAGTCATTTTCCAGTACTGTAAATGACCCTCCCACTTAAGGATCAGTTTCCTAGGGAAAGAGGAACACTGCTAAGTGAGCAGGCTGAACAGAAGGAGAAAAGTAATACACATTTCATGGGTAGTTGTGCTTGCCAAAAAAACCGTGCCAGTTTGCATGTCATTGATTTATTCCTGCTGCAGTAGTCATTAGGGAGGGTAAAACCACAGTGATAACGACAGGAATTATCTAATGCTGAGAGAACAGATCCAAAACTCCACTGTAGTCAACTTCAGTGCTGACTTTTACCAGCATTTGCATGCTAGCAAATTTAGCAAAAAGTGGCTGCTATTCAAAGCTATGAGAAAAAGCGGTTGCCCTTGGCTCCTTCTCACTGCCCATAGCACTTCTGAAACCCTGACATTTCATGCAGGTGTTGAGCAGTAGGGAACTGTGAAAATCAACATTTCAGTGCTCCAGTTTCACAACATGCAACCCAGAGAGAATTAAAACTACCTCCTGGTGCCCTCAAAAACTTGTTCATAGTCTTCTAAGCTTTCTTCAGCCCCTGCTTCAGCCCCGACTTCGTCTTCTCTTTGGCTCTCTTCTCTGGCCTTTCAGAACAATTTTCACCAGGCTTTACTTCTCCAGTGTTTTAACATTTGTCTTACCTTGGCAAGAGCAATCACCTCATACCAATGTGATTTTTTTGTAATTAATATGCTTTGACTTGAAACAGAGTAGGAACATTGCCCCACACAGACACTGCTCCTGAAAGTTCATGTCCCCTGTTTCACACTAAAAAGAAAGGTATTAAAACTTTGCACTACAGTACGGTATGTGGTTTTCTAGGCTTAAATTGGTGTGTTTCCTTCCTTTTCCGCTTATTGACTCATTTCCTTAAATCTAATTTGAGCCTGTTACTGAGTTTTAACCTCATATGATACATCAGTAGTGTCCATAATACCCATCAATCCATCAGGAAGAGAGGTGACAGCAAAAGAGGAAAGACTTTCACTACTTTCACAAGAGAGTACAAATTATTATTCTCTGATGGGAGACAAAAAGGAACAACTGTAGATAGGACAGACACAAACCAAACCACATATTTCTTCCAGGGGGAACCTTACCTGTCACTCCAGTGTCCAAGAATATCTTATAAACCCCATAGAAATAATGACCTGGACTCATGGAGTTTTCATCAATTCTCTCTTGTAGTTGACTGTGTTTAAAGATCCCTTATAAAAGAACAGAAGCTGAGACTGCTTTTTTCAGGACTTTGAGAAATCAGAAAACAGCTACTTTTCTCCTCTACCGTAAAAAATTTCAGGTGGTTTCTCATGTTCATCCTGTCTGGATCCTACTGGACATGTTACTTAAATGGAGTTCCTCTCCTTTTTTTTTTTTTTTTTTTTTTTTTAAAGAGCGATTTAAACATTTCTGGTTTTAATCCACCGGAGCACAAATTTCAAAGGCAAATGTGATCTTGCTTTTCCATGCTCAGGCAGATATCTGCTCTGAGAGAAGCCTTTGAGTATAAATACCAAGGATATTGCAAATGTTCTGGATTCAAAACCACTTTAAAGCCAGCAGCTGTCTGTCTCCCTTATATCTGGTCCACAATTAAATACTTATTTTTAATTTTTTTTTCCTTTCTTTTTTTTTTTTTTTTTAATGCTTGCTCATGTCTCTCTTTTATCAAGTTAAGAAACTTATGTCCAATGAAAAACATGGTTATAAGAGTGGCTGACTACTTAGTGTTGGGCTTTGCCCAAGCCTCCAGTGACTAGAGCACAATTTTCTGTCTGCAAATACACCCATTTAGATATCTACATGATCTGCAAGAAGGTGCTGTGCCTCTGGTTTTATGCCCATATTCAAGCATAGATTTAACATTAAACTTCAGGCATCCTACTTGATACTCACATTTAATTGCACCTTAACTATCAAAATGCAGCTTTTGATCATGGGTGAGTTTCAAGCCCTTGCTTGCAATTAAGGAAGATGTTACAGGAAGCATCAGGCTGCATTTGGAGTCGGAGTAAAGGAAGTCAAAGAACACAGGTGCTCTAGCAGCAAAAAAATCTGGTCTCCACCCTTCCAACTTCAATCAACTGTGAATATGCACTGCCATGAAATAATGCTGGTCCAGTGTAGCCTACAGTCAGATGGGGTGTCTTATAGGATGCCACCTCATTCAGTATCAGACTCATCCAAACACCCATCAGATGAAGCCCCTCCCTGAGTTGCAATTTATTAGAAGGATTTCACAATCCCAGAGTCAATTTAGCATAAAGCAAGCTTTTCCTATCCCTAGCTCTTGCAGCCTTTCACTACAATCAAAAGCTCCAGAAGTGGAGGTGGGGCCTGGCTGCTTGCTGCTTATGGGTCCCTACACAGTGATCCAGCTGCCTGGGGCAGGGGGCTTCTTCCCCTTGCACTGCCTGATCCAGTGTCACCCTCCCCAAAACCAGAGAAGAATAGCCTCAAAATCAAGCCTCCTCACCCTGCAGACAGAAAGTTTCCTATTTTTTTGTCTCCCTGGTGGGGATGGCCCTAGCCATCACACCCTGCCTACCTGCACCATAATTCATTCTGGACCATTACCAGGTGATTACTACAGCAGCCATCCCAGGTCACCTCAGCCTCACAGGGCTTCTCTGGGGCTTGTCTACACATGCTGGTGCTGGTTTGGGTTAGACACAGATGGCTCCCGGCCACTTCTGTATGAAATGCCCCAAAGCGATGCCTGCTGCCCTGCAGAACCTGGGAAGTTCCCTCTGTCTGCAAATCATCCAGCCAAGCCAAGCCAAGCCAAGCCAAATCCCACTGTCTTCAGCAAGAGGAGAACTGGGTCCTTGGTAGCCAATTTAAAAAAAAGAAGCAGCAACAAAATAATGTAAGCATGGGGCCTCTTTGCCAGCAGAGGCCAGAGAGATTGCTGGAGGAGCTGCCTCAAGGAGCTCTGCACAGACATATCAATCATGGTACTTCATACCTACAGCCAAATCTTCTACTGGGTTTCCCTGGCCCAACCTCAATTCACTTTAAGGCGGATGGGCTGGTATAAACAAGAAGAGGATTTGGCCTTTGCTGTCAATTGCATTTTTCATATACAAGGTATTTTATGGACACTAATTAATGAGCTCACACTAAGGCCTGTGAGGAATCTGAGGTGTTATGCTATCTCTTTAGAGAAGCCAAAAAAACCTAAATTCCTTGATCAAGGTCAAAAACTATTAAGGCCAGAGTATTTATGAGTTCTGGGCTCATAACACTTTGTCCCAGTGACAGGGTCTCAGCCCATTCCCAAAGTGTTTTTACCCACAAATTCTGCATGAAGAGACAGCATTTCCACTGTTCTTTGCCCCTGTTTTCTGTGCATGGTTCCTTCTGGAATGGTCTGGACCCAGGACTCTAGGTCCAAATAACTGGTAGGAGAAATCCTTAAAAAAAGCCAAAAAATATCAATTATTATGTCTTTAAAAGTCACAGCTTGTTGAAGAGATTGATAAAAAGCCCAACAGCAATAAAACTATTTATTGTTAATCTTGCTGGAAGAGACAGCATTATCTCAGGGCCTTTTTAAGACAATCAGGTAAATATACATAGCAGTTTTGTCTAGCCTACACTGTACTACAAAAAGGTACAGCTTACTGTTCCTTCTGTCTGTTTAGTGAGAAAGGAATGTCCTCCTGCTTTGTTTTTTGAGAGAGGAAAACAAAATAAAACCAAATTATTGATACTTTTTATTACTGCTGTTTGTCCTAGTTTATTTATACCACAGGAAATCGAAGGAGATACCACCAAGGAACCAAGACCAACCACACACCCAGCTATGAATTTACTAGTGGGGTAAAGGACTGTTTCTCCCATTCTCTCCCAACCCTTTAGCCCCTGTCTGTCTGGTCCCTGCCTCACACTGGCAATAAGCATGTTCCTAGACCAAGTGAACACCACTGAGTTTTTCATCTCCCCGTAGAACTGGCACGGTGGCCCAGCTGACTGTCTTTCCTGAAAAATCCCCAAAGCACAAAATACACATCAAGTCATGGTCATGTATGTACCATATTAAAACACACAGAGACTTTGGTGTCTTCCTGAGTCACATGGGTCCACATGACTTCTGGGGTCCAGGGGCCCAATCCTTGGCACGTACCTACCGGGCTATGTATTACACAAGTCACACAGCAGACAAGGAGCAAAGTGTCAGCAGCAGCCAACAACAGCATCATTAGCTTATAAACCTTGATAAATTGAGGTGAACAGCTTTTTATGGCAGGTAAAGCATGTAATAGTAGCCATCTTGTGTTTTGTGGTGATAAATGATATCTCCAACACCAATATTATGGCTTTCAGGGGGTAACCTGCATCAATTGAGAATAAATGTGCCTTTCTGCTGCAGCAGGTTCAGTTCTCTGGGAAGAGATCCTACTCAGGTCTGTGAATGGGGCTAACCACCAGTGCCCCATTCCCTCCCTCCAGCCAGCCCTTTGCACACTGGCAATCAGGGTGACAGCAGTAATTCACCTCTACCTGAGATCCAAGACCAGGAAAGTCACAAGTAACACTGCCATCACCTGAAGTGCCCCACTAACAGCAGTACTGCCTTGTAGGAGGGGAGCAGCAGAGTGAGGTGGCATAAAGAGGAGTAGAGAGGGACATCTGGGGAGAGGAGTGGTTGTAGGTTGGTGTGTATGTGAGACAGTTCTTGGCCACACTTGGTGGTGAGCCAGTGGACTGCCAGCACTGGTGCCACTTTCAGGGACAACGAGCAATTTAACTGCACAGCTTTCTGGGAAGCTGGCACATAGGGAAAAAATCCTCTGGGTGGGGCAGTGGGAAAGGATTTCCTTTTACTAGTGATCCTGAGAAACTCTTCTCCTTTGGGGAGGATGGGGTAAGGTGCTAGCAAAATACCTTGGTGATACAGAGTTTCCCATAGTGGATTTTGTTAAAGTTTCTTGAACTCTTTTGTTGTTGTAAAGGAGGAACATTACCTAAAAGTCTCACACTTTATACATCAAAGAGATGTCAGGGGATTTTGTTTCTTAAATAGCTCTGAATTTAATTAAGCTAGAAATTTTCATAAAATAATATCAATTTAAAATCCACTTTGGAGTTGTTGAGTGAAGAAGCTAGGATCCAAAGAGAGGCATAAATAAAAGCTCCACTGGAAAAAAGGGGTGGGGGTGAGGGAAGATAGATACAGAATATTTGTTCATCAGGACATTTTTCCCTTTTGAGATCCTTCATCAACTACTCTAATGTTCACCTGCCAACTCATGTGGTTGTTCTCAAAAAATTAAACACCATACTCCCAAATTTTTCTTTGTATGAACTTAAGGCATGCCCGTAAATCTAAACTCTTCATGTTTCTTCCATCTCCTACAATTATCTAAATAAAATGCACATATCTGTAAGTTAAAATGGCTCTTACACCATTAACTCAGGTTTTATTTGTCATTAGTAATGACCATATGTCATGCATGTAAAGCCAAGAGTTTTGAGATGTACAGCAGGAGGGATTCATTAGATCCTGAACATCTGACCTGACCTGCCTCCAAATAAAAGGCCAGCTTTCCAAAGGGAGGATCCTCAGCACTTCCTAAAATTGCTCATGTCCTTTACAGTTTTAAACCGAGCCTATCAATGCAGAGCTACACAGAGCTGTATAAAATCATAGTATATGTGTCCAGCTAAGGGACTAATTTTTTCAAATATTAGAATGCACACACTTCAACAACCAGAAGAAGAATCCAGAAGGTTTGACTGAATAGGATGAAAGAGACAAACTTGGTTAGAAATACAAACAGTATACAAAAACAAATGTGTATAGAAATATACATAAAAGCAGAAATACCCCATATGCTTGTGGTTCTTTCCTCAAACCTATAAAGGAAAATATTTTAAAATTTGACTTTTTGTCCTAGTGCCTGGAAGTAATACTAGTGAGTAGATAGGGAAGCCAAAATTCATTGAATAAACCCCCAAATGAATTAAAAGCAAACATGCAAAAGGTAGAGCAAATACATACATGACAAATTCAACTCTTTTACATTTTCTTCATTCACAAGGTCATGTAATTACTATAAAAACCAGAAAAAGATTAAAAAAAAAAAAAAATCAGCCAGTGGTGCCTGCTCAAAAATAATGTGTATTGTGCTGTTTACATCATGGCTGCTCAAGGCTGTTTCCTGACAGAATGGCTTTGAGTTGCTTCCCATCCCCAGCAGGACAAGGTATAGCATATTACTATCAGCATGCACCAAGCTACATATAACTGCTTGAAACTGTTCCCAGGTATCTGGGTCAGCTCAGGCAGAATACAGAAGCTACTCTCAAGTGGATTTAAACTAGTTGTTTTGAGGTCCCACTCCAGCAGCCATCAGTCTGCTGGGTCCTCTTCAATCCCATAAGCAAGCAGGTTGTTGATTAGTAACCACAGAGGCTCACCTTGTTCCAGTAACCTGGGTGGGAAATCTGGAGAGCAGAGCTTTAAAAGATATATGGGTTTGTATACAGCAAAGGTGCCCCTCAGTCTTTATGAAAGGATATTATGCATACATGCATCATACATGCTAAACTGCTGCAGGTTTAATTCCTACATTTGTTTCTCTACAAGGGAACTAATGCGGACTGAAGAGATGGACTATAGAGGAATGTGATAAAGTGCATCTTCATCCATTCAATTTTCCCACACTCGTTTCTGCACAGTCTTTACATTCACCTCTCCCCTGAAAAACCCTCCTTTCTAACACACCCAGAACTCCATCAGTTTCAAAGAAGAAAGTTCAGCCGAGTGGATAAATGCAAGGGTGAGAATCGAGATCTGAATTTGAAACTATAGTAGATCTTTGATCCAGAAACACCTCTGTCAAATTATATGAGTAGCAATTCTTTCAATTCCTGTATTGTTTGAAAGCCAAGAGGGTGCAATGTTTTCTGTCAGGAAACTAATTGATGGAGCCCTCTTCTGGGACAGGATTTCTTCTATCCCAAATGGTGATAAATAGCCAGTCCTTCTCTTGTGCAGCTACCCGACCTCTTTCTCTGCCTAGGCTTTCTGAAATAGAAACTCTTAGTTTACGATGACATTGGGGTGGTTCCATAATGGTACCAAACCAAGGAACCAACTCCTTCCCCATGCACGTTAGGCAAGTTCTCTGGTACTTGCATGTCACTAAATTCAGCTCACAAGTAGTGATGAGCATGTTCTCGAACAGAATTAGCTTCTTCAAAGCACGGTTGAATAATGCAGCATGTACTCTCTGGGAGTCCTAGATACATCTGGAAGTCCTTTGTAGCCTGAAATTGGCTTAAGAGAGGAATTAGACTTAATTTGGAAAGCCAGATTTAGTCCAACAACCTAAATACAACTACTTTGTCCTTAGCTGTGGCTTTAGTTGACTTGAAACACATTATTTGACTTGAAACACATTATTATAGAAGACAGAAGGGACAAACTCAACAGCCATTTCCTGCCTCACTCCTCCACCCCTTGAAAAGCAGAAATCAACCTTATGCTGAACCTTGCCAATCACGGCACACTATTAACACAGGCAATTATGGATAATCACAGCAATTCCTAGTAAAATATTATCAAGGGTAATGGAAAGGGTAATTGCTACCTTTCATTTAAGAAGGTCCAAGATCATGGTAAGCTATGACCAAGAAGGACAGCACTGCAATGATTCCAAGCTCCTCTTCTTATGTGAAGAAGCAATGATTCCCAGCTCCTTAGAAAACCCCACAGCTACAGTTCAGGAAGAGAAACAGAAGTGTGTCAGTGCTTTCCTGCAAACAGCTTTCAGGGCAAGACTGGAAACACAGCTGCAGTAAAACATCCCAGAAAATTTGCCGCTGTTTAAGCACTGTGAACCTGAGTGGACTGAGGTGTCCAAGGACACTAAAAAAAATCCATCTTGGTGTATTGCAAGAGAAGCCAATGCATCCAACAGAGCATTGTGCCCTGTGCCACAGGAGACACAGAAGCCTTACGCAGACCCTGGCGCCTGCAGGGCAGAGATGCAGCTGGCGATCATGCCTGTGGGCTTTTGGCAAGCCTCTTCAGCTGGCCTTGACCCTTAGTCCTGATCTTTGATCTTTGCTAATGTCATGGTTTAGGGTCAGGGTAGCCAGCTAGACCTATAACAGACACTCTCTGCTAAGCCGCCTCCCTCCCCAAAGGGGAAGAGAAAGGGAATAAGGGAGAGAGATTTATGGATTAGAAAAGGAAACTAGAACAGCTTCCATTAAAATAATAAACATAAAAATGGAGTACATACAAATATATACAAAACCAGTATTGAACACACACACACACACACACACCCCCCATGGCAGCTGCATCACCATGACCACTGATGCTGTGGAACAGGCACCGGAAAAGTCCCAGACTGGGCCCAGCAGCAGATGGGCACTGTGTTCAGAAGCTGGATTCTGGTACTGGATTCAGGAACACACAGATCAGTGTTGAAGGCAGAACAGACAGAGTCCTCCTTGGATGCCAGCCATTGAAGAAGTGAGGAAGAAGCCAGAAGAAGACCTGAGCAGATTTACACTTGTGATCCCTCAGCTTTATACCAGATATGACATATATGGCCTGGAATACCATACTGGTCAGCTTGGGGTCACCTGCCCTGTCTGCTCCTCCCTGCAGGTGCAGCCTTTTACTTTCTGCACCCCCCAGTGTGGTAGACAAGATCCAGCAGTGGCCTTGGTCTGCACAACAATCCTTGGTAGGCACTCTAAACATGGGGTGTTATCACTGCCAGCAGCAGACACTGCCTGTGAAAACAGGCTGCTAACTTCAGAAAGTGCAGTTAGTTAGAAGAACTGAGCTGAGAAGTAAAATCACTGAACAGAATTAATTCTCTTCTCACTCAAACCAGGATACTTAAGCAGGAAACCACACAGCCCCACTCAGTTCCCCAGAACTGAGAGGCTGTTTGGCCACAAGAGCCAAATACAGAAAGCTGTGGGAATCTAGTGAATCCTCACCTGCAACCTAATGCATGTTTGCCAAGGCAAAAGGTTAGTGCAGCAAGGTTGTTAGGACATCTGCCTTCCCTGCTGTGGGACAACTCTTTACATGGTTATTGGGAAACGTAGGGGAAAGGTGTTTTACCAGCTGACCTGCTGCCTTCAGAGGTTTCTATTTTACTTCAGTCTTAGACTGATTTCCCACATTCCACATTAATATGTACATGAGCAAGTGGTGGCTTGTTTTTAGGGTGACATAGATCAACAAGCACAAGTTTCCATGCTGAGGAATGGCTCATAAGCACAGTTGCTTCTTCTGTCAGAAGAGCTATATAGAGAAGGGTACTTCGAAAAAAACACTTCTGTAAGCTGGTGCACAGGCCCTTAGTTAACTGGCTCCCATTGCCTTGGGGATTATTCATGAGGAGCCCCTCTGAAGCCATTTACACTAGCACAAAGGGTAGGCAAAGAGCATTCAGCATGGCCCCATTTTGTGGGTACAGCGTTTGCATAGGGTGAAGCAGTGGAAGCTAGCGTGAACAGCAGAGAAACTCACCTTGTTTGGCTCATTTTAATAAATACAAGTAAAGGAAAGGAGTCTCAGCAATGCACAGGCAAGTAAGAAGTTCAGTCTTGGTCCAGAAGTGAAGCAAAGAGTAAATTTATTGCTCTTTCACCTGTCTTCTTAACAATTCTTACTGATCCTCAAATCTGGACCCTGACTCAATTCCTGGCATATGTAGCATTTTTTTTTCCTGCTGCACAGTCTCACCAAAACATTTGCAGTCACAGGTTAAAGTACTTTTACCTGTGTATTGCTGTAGAAGAAACAGGATTTGAGCCAGTAGTGACTATATGTTGCTGAGCACAGAGCAAATTCCCAGGGCTTTTTGCTGGATTTCTCTACCTGCTACTAGGCAAATCACCCAGGGGGATGAAAACTGCAGCAAAGTCCAAGAGGAGCAAAAGTTTCACAATAAATAGCTGGCCCAGATCCAGCAAGCAGACTGGAGGGCTGCCAGGCTGCTGTTCCTCAAGTAAAGACAGGTGAAATCTGCAAGTCAGGTCCCAGCAGTGCGAGCACGTTCAGGGCTATTAGCTGGCAGGTTGCTGCAGCACGCGCTACAGTGGGAAGGAAGCGTCACACAGTCTGATGAGTAGGTGGCATATCGGGGAGGAAAAGCATATCCAAAAGGGGTGAAGAGACAAATTCCATCCAGTCAATGCACAGAAAAAAAACCATCTTAGCGTTACAGAAAGTGGCACAAAGGCATATGCAAGTACTCAACTACATGGTCCTGTCTGCCACGCATGTATGCAAATGGTCACAACAGAATCTGGCTGAAAACAAGGGCTGAAAAACCATTAAAATAACAGCAATGGAAAACACCCAACTTTAAAATTTATCCTATGCTGTCAATTGGCTCTATAGCTAGAGGAGAAGCACAGAAGAAGGATTTTGCTGGAAATCGTTAGTGGAAATTTTCTGCAATGTTTCTTGGGACTTACACATTGCCTGATTGTCTTTTGAAGGACAGTCTGTGGGCAAAGTGAGAGCAACTATCCTACAGTGCCTCAGCAAGGGTGAGGAGGACCATGAAACCTGACCAGCATCCACACTTTGAGATGTACAGTCATACAGAGATTGGAAAGCAGACATATATTTATTACCCTGGACAGCTGAGGCATCCTGCCCACACTGCAAATTACTGCTAGCTAGTAAAGTGGCTGTGATGGAAGGTGCTTCTCTAATGGGCTCCCTTTTCATAAGGCTGCTTTAGGGTTGATTCAGAAATCCTCACCTTACCTGCAGGCACATTAGCAACTACTATGAAATACAAGTTTATCAATTCTAGAATCAAGCATGAGCATCTGGAATAAAGCAATTTGAGAACAGACCCCTAAATTGTACTGTAAGATATTAAAACACTTTGACAGACAATCTTTTTTGACAGGGTGTTTCCTGAACAGGATGAAGAATCAAAGCTAAATTCCTAGAGATTAATAGCAGTTTTGAGGGAGATGGAAGAAACATCCTGGGCCTGGGCAAGGAGGTTTTCTTATGAGGTTTTTCTACAAACATTGCTGAGCATTAGCAGCATGATGGGCGTAACTTAAAACATGCTGGATGAGCACACCAAACATATGGAAGAGCTATTTACATTAGGCTAATGGCAAGTTTATGCTTTCAATCTGTGTAACATTGCTGTGGATTTAAATCCCAGTGAACAGCCCTCTCCCTCTGGACAGTGCCTGACATTGTCTTATCTACCTGGGGGAGGAGGGGGAAAGCACCCCCTCCCTTAACTGCAGCATCTATGTAAACATGAGGATTAATAAGACTTGTAAAATATTTTGTGATCTCTAGAGGAAGCATACAGTGTAACTTTGCACTGGAGAACTGCCAGCAAATAAACATGGCTTTTCTATCCAACTCACTCAAAGCCTCAGGCCTGTATATCGAGTTTGCATATGCAATACAAAGGGTAGCAAAATTAGGCACACTAAGCTCAATTGCTTTTTTATCCTTCAGCCCAAAGAGCCCCAGGGTGCATGTGACCCAGGGTTTTATAGCTCCCAGCGTGGTGGCTGGGAAGAAGAGTACAGTCTGCTCCCACGCTCCACTTAGATCTGCTGGAAATCTCTACTGTCTAAACCAGGCAGAGCTTTAGACTCATCTGTGGCTCATGTTGCCCTCCCCTTGGCCACCCAGAGAGATCTCCAGACGACTGGCATTGAACCGGAAACCAGTTGCCAGAATGGACAACCAGAGATGCAGCACAGCAGCCTCCACTGGGGCTTCTGCCCTCCATTGTCACACCTCCTCTGCCTTGCTGCAGCCAGGAAAACGGGCAGCAGCAAAGCAGAGGAGGGATGAGCTTCCACAAACACCATGTGGAAGAAATTCTGTACCAGGTCTTTGCAGAGGAACAATTTTAGCTGATGTTTGTAGAAGATGCTGAGCACAAGGAGATGGGAGCTTCTATCTACTGCCACTGCAATGCAAATTGTAACAATGAACAGTAAATGTAAATTTTGGAGTTTCCTACCACCTACAGGAAACTTGTAGTATTAGAAAAGTGTACTTTTCTATGTGAGTATGTGTGCATATGAACACATGTCTGTAGTCTAATGGTGTAATTTAGGTATTCCTAGGGAAGCGTACAGTGACACACTCCATTGGCCCTGCAGGATTTCTAACAAAAGAACAAATTTATCCCTACTTAGACTTCATACAGGAGAGAAGGACTGAGTAACAGGGCATCTCTGCCTATAGCAGAGCTCCTGGAGCAAGTTCAGAAAACCCCAGCAAGTCAAAGGCTTGCTAATCAAACCAGAAGGTAGGAACTCCTTTGAAAAGTCTGAGCTCAGTGCCTGCAGCACCAAGCCACCCACAGAGACAAGCAATTATTTTCCACTGGTAAATTTTTGCAGAACCCATCCCTTGATAACAAGGGATAACGGCAGGAACAGTGCTTTGCTAATTTATTAACATCCTTGGAGAGGTTTCGAGGAGAACATATTAATGACCTCATATAAGCACAGTTCAAGCCAAGGAGACTGTGAGACTCACAGCCTGTTGGTGTGAGGAAAACAAGGTCTAAACCTGACCTAGATGTTCATTAATTCAAGTCACATTTCCACCAGGGGTGCTGAAGTTCAAATGTACCTCTTCCAACTGCACTTGGATCAAGTTAGTAGGACACTTTATTATGTTGTCATGTTTCTACAACATCTGCTAAGAAGCAGATGCAATGGGGTGATGGTAAGCTTTTGTCATGGGGGAACAAGTAAATTCTGTCTCAAAGCCCTTAAAAGGCAAAAAGAAATAAAAGAGAGGCAAGACTTCCTTGAGGAAGAGATGATGTATGGATATTGCAGTGTCGGGCTATGTAAACACAGCTGCAAATATCCATGCAGAGTCAAGTTGCTTTATGGGGTGTTTATTATACATCTAGATGGATATCTCTTCATATACTTACAGAAAACAAATATTCACATAAAACACCCTTCTGCAAGTGCTACACAGGTCTCTGCATCCCAAAGAAATTGTTACAAGTAGGATAAGGGAAATGCCTAATGTAATATTACAAAGCATTCAGATCCGAGTGATGACTACAGACCGGGCATCTGAATGAAATCAGTGCCATTTATGTTTGTGTGCATTACAGTCTAATGTTAACCCAGCACCCCACGTTAGCAAGATCAAAGCATCTGCTACAGTCCTGCAAGCACTGCCACTGTTGAGTCTTTTATGCAGCAGCCTGAGGCCATCGATCATCTGCCAACATGCCAGTCAATGCTTAGGAAAGACAATTACCAAAGCAGACAGTAGCACTACAGTTTCATTAGCCATACAATAGAAATTGGCTGTAAAAGAAATGTGGAGATAATACTAAAATCAGACGGCTTGGCAAGGGATCCGTCTGGTTTATCAAAACATTTATGGACATAATACCTCAGCTTGCTCTCCTGCATGAAGTCACCAGGGAAAGAAACATGGCCAGGAGACACATTAACAACTGCTTTTCATGACCAGATTGGGCACTGGGTTCTGCACCTTTTTATCAAACTCTATACAGATTGTTCACAACTTTCAACCAGCAACTTAGCAGACTGCAGGTTCTCACACCAGTACCATCTCTCAAACATGTAGTGGTCCAAGTTCACCTCTCCCCATGCTCTCCCTCCCAATAAGGCTAAAAATTTTTGGTTTGCTGTATTTATTTTCAGCCATATCAGCACACTAATCTCCAGCTACATCATCTTTTGTGCCAAAAAAGAGGGCAGGAACAAGTAGCCAAGGAAGGGGCGCATCTCCTTTACAGTGGCTCTTCACGAAACTGTGGTGTGAGCTTTTCAACCAAGCTTGCTCTTCATTTTCCCCTGTAGCCTGAATCACTCCTATGAATTCCAGTATCACCTGTATGTACCTTCTTTTCTCTCCAACTTTGATTTGGTTTGGTTTCTTTCAGGAGGTCTGTATACCAGCCAGCAGAGGCTAATCCAGAACAAAAAAATAAGCAACTGGGCTGTCAAGAGTTGCAGGTGGGGACAAGCACGCTGACCACGGCCAAAAAAGCAACCAAGGACTTCTCTACTCTAGGAATGGCATGTGCTAAGTAAAGGGGATGCTTTGAACAGTTTTCTTGCCACCCGTTTGGCCCCATGGAACAGGAACAGTAGGATCTGGCAGACCGAAGACACAATGTTGTCTGGCCCCCTGGTGGAAACTACTGGTGCTGACCCAGCAACAACGAGGTCCTTCAGTCCTGAGTAGCTTCTTAGTATACTACATGCTGCAGAAAACAATCTATCAGAGCACATTTCCCCACTATAGGCATAGCTGAAGAATTTGGAAAACTAAAAGGGAAATTAGGGTAGGTGGCTGAAATAGAAAGCTGTCTGAGAAGAATGATCTATTGCAGAAAACCTAAACATCAAAGTAGTTATGTAGGCATCTAGCATCTTTTGCATAACTATCAGTGGTGATGGCATTTGTGGGTAACCTTTACTCTTTATCAGTTTACTTTCTGTATTAAAAAATTACTTGCTTATCACACAGCTCTTCCTCAGTGGCAACTAACCAGATATGCCAACCACCTTGACCCTTCTTGAACTAAAGCCAGGCCCACACTTTACATTTCCAGCATAGCTGCAGCAAGCAGCTCCAATTATGATTTAAAAGCAGAAGTTGTGAGATACAGGATTTTGCAGTCCTTATATATTTTGTTTAGGGGACTCTTATAAAACTTTCTCTTTGCAGCAAAGAGCTTCTGATGGAGATGCCTAGCTCTAGCAAAAGTACTCCAGTCCTCCTGACCTCAACAAACATTCTCAGATGGGATGGAAGTTATCTTACTTATTTACTTTTCCTCTGGGCACACTCAGTGTCCAACAAGCCAAAAACTCCTTCAAAGACAATGCAAGACAACAGTCTGCATCATGGACATCTCAGATGCTCTCATGCCATTCCACATCTCCATACAGCACAAGAAGAGTGGAAAAGGGCAAACAATCCTCTCCCAGGAAAAATGAGTGGTGAGAGGAGATGTACGCTGCCTCCTCCTGCTTTTGTCTCTCTCCATGTCCTTCCTGTAAGGGCAAGTCTGGGAAGCATGGCAGAAGCTGCAAGTTGTTGTGGAAGGAGGAGAAGCAGCATTTCTCACAGCTGAATTTTTGCTAGCATGATCTGAGGTTCATGAACTCACTCAACCTCCAGCTCAAGGCTAAGTTCAGCTGCATCTGAGTTCTGATGAAATGCTTTGCATAGCTCTAATATCCATTTTTATTTCAGCTGAGTTTTTTTCCCAGGAAGGAGACAATTCATCTGCCTGACTAAAGAACAGGCCTCTAATACATTAGTTAATGTATTAGAGGGGATTTGCTTGGTTTATTTCCACAAATACCAGGCCCAATCTGAAGGCATAATGAATATAGAGGCAAAAATAGTGCAATCCATCTAATGAACACAAAGGTTCTCTTTTTTTCATTGTGTCCAGCTGATCAGGATCCCGAGCTTCAGGATTTTGTCATTCATAGTTAAAACTTTCATGTTAAAAAGGTATTTTTGATAGTAGATGGCTCTTTATTCTAGGAGACAAAAGTGTAGTCAGATCTGTGGCTGGAAACTTAGCTTAGAAACAATATACAATTTAATTCATCACAAACCATTGAGAGCAATTATCTGCTAGAATAATCTACCAATGAAATACAAAAAAAAATTTCTTAATTTCTGGATTCATTTAATTAAAACTACATGTTCCTCTACAAGGTACACTGTAGCTCAAATAGAAATTAAAGGACTGAAGCAGAAATTACTTTGCAAAATGCTATGATATGCATTATACAGGTCAGGCTGGATGATCTAATATTATCTTCTGGCTTTAAATCCTATGAATTATGAATCTAGGGTGCTCTCCTCAGGGAGTTTAAAAACACTTTGCCAACACCAGGACATAATCCACTCTC
This sequence comes from Megaceryle maxima, assembly GCA_024605025.1. Classification (NCBI taxonomy): domain Eukaryota; kingdom Metazoa; phylum Chordata; class Aves; order Coraciiformes; family Cerylidae; genus Megaceryle; species Megaceryle maxima. Next base: position 5,150 of record JANHGN010001103.1, on the reverse strand, counting down.
ATATTGTGAGCCAGCCTCATATTGTGAGCATCACCTCAGCATCCCAAAAGTTGTATTATCTGGGGCTTATGGCCATCTCTAAAAAGATGAGCTTTACCCATTAGGGAATTAAATATTTCAGAAGAACAGCTACCAGGCTTTATATGTGGAAAATACCCCTTTTACAAAGTGAGAGCAGGTCAAAGAGGTGTTATGATCCTCCCTGGTCCAAGGGCCCACAATCCTGCAGACCTCTCTTCCATACAGAAACACCATGCTACCTTGACACAGATGTGACCCTAGCAGAGGCAAGGTGACCTCAACTAACAATAGGGTGATGAAATCACCTCTGAGTTTTTTCCTCACTTAAAAAAAAACCCAAACAAATAACCTGATCATCTGCCCTACCTTTCTGTATTATAGGCAAAAGACAGAGTGAAGTCCCAGACCCCCCCAGCTTAGGTGCTGCTAAATGAGCAGTGTGGCAAGGCAGCACACGCTTGTATAGACACAGCAACACCAGTATTAAAACATGCATTGTCATAGTGGGGAATAAATTACTGACAGAAAACATTCAGCTATGCAGATTGGCTTATTTTAGTTGCAGACTTGCATAGCTGTGGGTTGAACTTGGCTTTAGGAAACCTTCAACCTTTAGATTTATCTGCCCTGACACAGTAAAGTATCAAAGACTGTCTCCAAAGTAGCTTGGCTGCAGGAGGAGATGCCCCACTTTAGTGCAGCAGGGAGTCTGAGCTAGCCAACGAACCTGGCTCTGGTTCCCTCAGCACCCTCTCACTGCCAGCACAGTAAGATGACCCAGGGACCAGAGCTAGCCTGTGCCCATCAGCTTGGCAGGTCTGGCTGGACACAGGGTCACTTCAGCAGAGCCACTGAGGTGCCTGTGCACCACACTCCCTGGCACAGTGGATGTCCAGGGATGTAGCAGGGGGTGCTGAGCCATGATTCAGAGCCTTCCCCAAAGCATCCAGCTCCCACCTGAACCACACAATGCTACTGTGAGGCTCTAGGGGGGAAGAATTCACTTCCAACAATGAACCAGGCCTGGGAAGCCCAAAGACCTTCAGAGATATTGTTAGCATACCTGAACCCAAATGGATTCCAGCACAGAGGCAAGAATTGCTTCAGAGATCTTTTCTGTCTGGCATACCTTTCAGATAAAGGAGGGCTGACTGCTCCTGTATAAACTTTAATAGTGAAACAAGCATGTCAACATCAAGGCTTGGGACAGTTGCAACCACACATATGTCTAAGGGAGCCTAATCACTATCAGACCTGCTAAGGCAAGGTTTGAGAGCAGAGAGTAGGAAATGACCACCAACAGCAACATCCCAGGCTCCTACTCCAACAGTGTGACCAGGCTGCTGCTTATGCCTAAGTGACTTGTGTCAAGCCCCTTGAGGCATCCCTCTGTTGCAATCATCAAACCACAGACATCTTACATATAAAGCAAACAGAGAATGAGCCCAAACGCTTTTCTGTAAAAGCCTGATTTAAACCTGCTGAAGAATACATTGCCATTTACTTCAATACTTTTCCAATTAAGCCTATAACAAGTGAATTCTAATATGCTAGTCCATTGTTCTTCTCTCCCTTAGCAGTCACATGGCTTTACTGTTCAGTTTTCTTTTGACCTAAGGTAGCATTTTCAGCAGGCACACAACATGTGAGCAAACCAACAATTTAACAGGCTGGTGATCTGCTGCTGCTCTTGTTTAATAGATCAGAGAGAGCAGCCTTATTTTCATAAAGCACTGCTACAAAAACCACAGCCAATGAGAAAAAGTCAGGAAGCATCAAAGCATTTAGCTTTAGGTCTGCTATGAACCTGTAAAAGTACACTGTAAAGTGAAAAAAGGGGGACAATGGTCTTTGCTTCCTTGCTGAGTCTCCTTATCTGCTTTTGCCAAGGACTCCTTCCCTTCTGGGAAGGACTGGGTCCCATTTAGTAGCCTTAGTGCAGTCTGCCACGCATATGCTACAGGATGTATGCAAGTATGAGGCAGGCAGGAGCTATAAGCACTACAGCATTGGCTGCATCATCTGGGATAGAGTTTAATGGCTCCAAATCATTGTGCTGACGTTCTTCAAGACATGCTAATAAAACATACAATGAACAACAAATACATGTGCTTTGTCTCAGTTCCCTTTGTGCAAAGATGGGGGTTGTCACCAATATTAGTTCAGTGCAATGTGCTGAGCTATGCATTGCAAAAGGCACAGCTACCACAATAATGGAGCTCTATAAATATCTTAAAAACACATGGACAGACACGTGTAGCTACAGGACTTCATACTTGAGTGGGCATAACCACAAAATACCAAAATAATGAAATTCATCCCTCAGAAGTCTTGCAAAAAATTGGGTCAATATTCCCCATTTCATCCCTTCCCATTTTATAAGATAATTATGACTATTCAGTACACCCAGTTTTTAAAAGCAGAATTCTGCATCTCCTTCTCTTTACTTTCTGCATCAAAAAACGTAGGCAAGAGAAACAATAGTGAAGCTTGTGCACAGCTGGGTCTGCAATATGCCACCAGCTTTCCTCCATACAGATCCCTTTAAGTCAAACCATCTGATTAGCTCTGAGATGCCCATCTCTGTGAAATTGCTTTTTCTAGATCCAACAAAAAATGCAATTGTTTTTGTGGTTGTCTGAACCAGAACAGTGCTTCTGGGATTTTTTCATGCACTCTCCCTGTGTAGAAGAGTCAACATAATAGTGCAACATGACAAGATGTTGAGACACAGTGCCGAGACAACTTGCACACTTTGCATTTTTCCTATTAGAGATGCATCAGTAATTCTGCAAGGGGTGAGGAGAGAGAAAATAGTGAACACTCACTTCCAGTCCCCAAAGCCTTTGTATTTTCATGTTTCTATCAAGAGGGAGAATTACATGACAGCGATGATTTGTAGCATTCAAGTGTCATAATAAATTTGGCCCTTTATTAAAACTGTTTTGCCAGAAAAAACAAATAAACAAACTAAAACCAACAGAACAGAAGATTACAAACTGCATAGCTTCCTCAACTGCAAACCTCATGCGAAGATGAGCAATACATGAACAACTAAAAGCAAAACCTTCTTTCAGATCTTTGAGATCCCTCCCAGCTTTTCTGGAAGATAGTCCCCCCCAGGTTGCAGTATCAAAAACTATGAGTTCCATTTCTTTTCTTGACACTATAATGAAGAAATGTTGAATTATTAAAGTTTTGAATGCATTTTCCAATTTTCACTTTTATTCTGTTCTTAGAGGTGATTTTAGGCTGATCTGTTCAAGCTTTTTTGATTTTAAAAGTATTTAAAAACTCAAATAGGTGGGTATCCATAGAGCATAGAGTTTCTTAAAATACATGCAGAATCTACAATACCAAAACATGCTTCCCTACCAGGTAGCCATTTGAGTTAGATTTAGAAGACTGACCCATGAGGATGAAAGAGGCAACAATTTACTACTAATGCTGTCATCCAGCAAGGAATCTCTTTGATCAAAGGAGAGGACAAGAAAATCCCCTCTCTGAACATTTTGCAGGATGAACATTTTAATCTTCTACACCAGGCTTTCAGGAAGAAAAGGAGTTTTGTACTCTATCTCTGCACCCTTCCAAACCAGGTGTCATCTCAGTGCCAATGCAGAGAGCAACAGCAGCAGCCAGAAATGGGCCTCATTTGCTGCCATCTCCCTTCCCACAGCAGTCTGCCAGTTGGACGTCCCCAGTCAGGACTCACAGCACTGCTCTGTCTCTCTACAGACCCAGTACACTGTGTATCAAGGGTCCTTTGAGCCGACCTGAGTATCCGGGATGTCTATTCTGAGCAACAAAGCAGCACAACCCTACTTCTCACTCACCTGCCCAGGCTCAGAGCAGCAGAGCATCAGAGCCACCACTGCCTTCTGTCCCAGAGGACTGGGAGCAGGGACTCCAGAAAGGCTTTACAACCCATCCTATACTATAACCCCGATCTCACAGGGCCCCCTGTGTCATATCACAGCTCTTGAACCCTTTTAATCTGCAGTGACTGAGAAAATGGTTGTCCATTGCTGAGGAACTCCCAGCCCAGGGTGGGCCTGTCTCCATGCTCCAGCATGCCCAGATGTGTTCAGTCATAAGAAAGCAGTTAATTTTCAGCCTTTATCATTGTAAATACATTGTGAGATTATGGGGAAGGAGGGTGGTATGATTTCTAATGGAAATTGGCTTAATTATAAATTAGAAACATTCAAACAGGATTACCCTCACTAAAGAAAGTATTAGCATGTACCTGCTATAAAAGCTACTGCTCTCCTGTTTCAACAGTCAACTTAAAACCTCAAGGCTGATAAAAAAGCTCACTCTCCAGGCTTTTGTTCTCAAGAAGATAATAACACAAAGATATTTGGATTATCTTTCCTCACAACTCCCCATGCTTCTAAAATGTCACTAAATTTCATCATAATATTACTAACTGGTGAGCTGTATTATAGATGTGTGCTCTTAAAGATCCACAAAACCTAACCATTCGTTAGGTGATAATCTATGCCTGGAGGCCTGGCAGAGCTTGTTAGATTGACCATTTAGTTGGCTTTCTGACAGAGATTTTTAATCCTGTGAATTAAGGGTTACATCAAACAAACAGACACACTTCAGAGCTGCATTATCATCTGTGAATCAAGCCTTAGCTGCAAATTACAAACATCATCCCTACTTGAGACGAGCAAATGTATCTATGTATGAAACAGCCTGAAATTTGCAGATGTGCTGAGCAGGTGACAGGGAGTATTTTTCAATAAGATTATCTGGAGGCTTGTTTTTTGGAAAAGAGCTCATTGAGAAGTTACCCTTTGTTGAGACTGACTCCTGCACCAATCAACATTTCTGCACAGAAACTTTCCTGCAAAAATAGATTTTTTTCTCTCATAAAAATTTAAATATAGAAACTAGGCAAAGGAGAGCTACTTCTTCAGATAGAAATCACTTTTCAGCAAAACATTTCCTATTTATCCTTGCCTTTCAGTTAAAAGTGTTTTTACAAACTACCTTTTTAAAGATCATAATGTGAAATCTGAAAAGGCTGGGCTTTTGGAGAAGGGTGAGATTTATTGTTCCATTTTCCTTTTTTCATATATATATATATATATACACAAGAACAAAGCCAATAAGAT
>JANHGN010001101.1:22790-47328 GCA_024605025.1 Megaceryle maxima | reverse complement strand
CTGGGTGACCCTGCTGGATGGAGCAGGGGGGTGGCACCAGAGCATCTCCAGAGCTCCCTTCCAACCCCCACCACTCTGATTCTCTGATGTTAGACAGATGTAAGGTGTCTAATACAGACAGATACATTACGCAGGAGGGTCAAGATGGAAGCCAAAGGAAAATCACATTTGAGCAGGGTAAAGCAATGCAAATCCCTGCTTCTATAAGCAAAAGACTATGGATAGTAAATGCCCACAGCCCAGCTAATGAAATTGCCCTACAGTCAGCCATCAAGATAAGGCAACAGAAATTATTTAACGTCAACAGGCCAAAGAGCTTATGAAAATGAAACTAAATGCTAGAGGCAGTGACTAGAGGTATAGCAGAAGAATAAAATATGGAAACTGTGGCTAATTCCCAGGCAATTCATACCTGACACGTCATCTGAAGGCTCCCATTTGTACTGTGGTGTTGAATACATGTCTGCTTTGGCCGGACCGTTTTCTAAGGGCAGTGCAGGGTGGATGGTGTGATAGTCAGCAGGGTTCCCATTCACTGTCACCAGCAGCACCTACCAGGACATCAGAGAGAGGCACTGAATTTAGAGTAGCTCTTTGGAGAACGCAACTCCTACTTTTGGGCTTTGCTACCATTGGATTGCCAACGTTAAAGGACCTTAGCAGGTGTCTGCACTTACTTTCTTCCAAAGAAATTGGTATTTTAGAGTCATGTTGCATGCAAAAGTAGCACATAACAGCTTCTGAAATTAACTGTTGTTAGCTTTTTATGCAATGTCAATAGAATTACAAATTTGTTTCAGCAAAATTCTTTAACAAACAGTAAAATGCTGCTGCAACTTTGAATTTCGTAAATATTTCCTTTAAATGATTTCAAAGTGTTGGGTTTGTTTTTTTTTTTTCCAGGTTCCCAAAACACCACATTGCATTGACACTTCAATTTATACACAAGCAAAAGGAACAACAACAACAACAAAAAAGAAACAAAAGTGTGGATACATGAGCAAAAGCAATGAAGTTACTGCAGTCAGCTGAGCCATGGTAAATGACTCTTTGCATGCTCTTGGAGTGTCCTATCTGTGGAATTAAATGTAAAGAAAAAACAGTGCAAAGGTGTTAAGCCAGGAAAAGTATCATTAGATTATTTGTGTTTAAGTAAAACTGTAAGCAAAAATTAATCCTCCTCCTTAGGCAAACTCATATGACTTTAGTTCACATCTAATTTGGGATAATGATGGGGCTTTGAGCAACTTGGTCTAGTGGGAGGTGTCCCTGCCCATGGCAGGGGGGATGGAACTAGGTGATCTTGAAGGTCTCTTCCAACCCAAACTATTCTGTAGTTCTATAATTATTTCCAGTAGTTATGAAAATAATGGTTATAAACCACTTTCAATTTTAAATTCTTATTGGTGAGGTCTACATTTGCTGCCCTTAATCAAACCAGTTGTGGAAATTATGGTTATTGATGCCACATTTATGCCACTTGGTTGTACTAATTCAACAGTCTTTCTTTGTTTTATTTTGGTGACTTAAATTTCAGCCCTTGGGCTTGTTAGGATTAGGGCTCCAGCAACCACAATCATAAATCTCTCTCTTGCTGGCAGAAACTCACATGCAGTGGGTTAGTGATGCTAGTACATGCTGAAGACTGACTTCTGCTTAGGCTCTGAGATAGGAGAGTATTTTGCCTGGTGAAACTATGTATAGGCAGGCATGGGCTGTTTCAGAAGAGTGTCTGGGTCCTCTTCAGTTCTATCCAGCAGCTACACCAAGCACAGGCTGTGGAGCTCTTTTAGATTTGCTTAGAGTTGCTCCCAAGGTTCAGCTGCATCTATGTTGTTCTGTGTAAGCCTCACAGAGAGAATGTTTCTGCTTCTAGAGTCTGCTAGAGTGGGTTGAGAGCAGTCAAGAGAAATGGCTCATTCGTTGTCTGCTCAAAGACTTGGATTTTCTGTCACATGTAAATTGAACTCATCTGTGCTGTCAGTCATGCTTCAAGGGCCTCAGCATTTGAACAAGAATGAAAGAAAAAACATACAGCAAAGAAGCTAAAGATGGCTTGCATTAGAAAGCATATTTTGGTATCTTATTTAAACCCAATGAAATAGCAAAGATCGTTTGCCAGTTGGTACTACTACAAGCAGCTTAGTTTCCAATGGTCAATTTTAGGGCTAATCAGTGGTTTCTCAGTGCAATTATTAAGGAAGCAAAAGGCAATTATATTTAGGATAATCAAGGTTCTGGCTAACCAAAATAAAGAAATTTTCAAGAAGTCATTGAAGGTTTTATCTGTGTATATCAGTGTAATCCACATTTACATGTATGAAGAAGAGTTACAAAAAAAATAAATCAGAAAGATTAGTAGTATACTAACATCCGATGGCTTGTATTCATCTTGGGTCATTGACAGAAGCTGCAAAAAGCAATGCAAGGACAAATTATTAAAGAAGCATGGCTCAAGCATTAATAAGTCTAACTTTTTGAATACACGCATGCAGATTTGCTGACTTTTGCAGATTTGCACCAAGAATTTCAGAAAGAATTCTTAAAAAAGCCAGCACACTGTGCTCCATTAAATGGTATTTAGTGTGCCACAGCATTGATGGAACTTTACTGCACCTTCCTGTGAATTGTAAACCAAAACTGAGAATGTTGCATCACAATTTTAGATACTAGGTGAAAGAATTAATCAGTATGGCATTTATACTGATTAACTGCTTTCTAATGTCTTTCTAATGATCTAATGCTTAAAAACAAAGTTTTTAAATGATCATTAGAATTACAGTCATCATAAAAGTACTTTGGAATGAGATGTTTATACTAATATAAAATATGACACTTTGTTCATTTGCCAGCTCATTTACCATTAATTATGGCAGAGTTCTTGGGGCTCAAGTGGATGTGGTTCAACTGTGTTTGTACATCCCAAATTTGCCCGCGACTCGTCTAAATGGAATTCCGCGCTGCAGATGGGAGAAAGTTGGACCTTTCCAGGAGCTGTTCCACCAGCTGCTTTAACTGCCCCACTACAAAAAGGACACCAGTATACTCGGAGGGAGACAAAGCTGCCAATGCCCCCCCTTACCAGTGACAGTGTTAATTAGTAGTTACAAGGCAGATCAGGGTCTTTACATCAGGATTTGGCTCCCTTGCAGCCTTTCTAGCTGTTTTGCACAAAGATAATGGCCTCATGTCCCAGGCCTGGCCTTAAACTTCTTAAATGCAGTAAGCCAGAAGCATAAAGCATGCTATTCCTTTACTTCTTTACACAGGTTCTTGGTTTTGTTTTGTTCATTTTTACAAAATATATTCCTACTCTGCCACGCAGCCTTGATATTGTATCTGATTTATATGATTACACGTGAAGATCTTACCTGCAACCTATATAAGGCCGCTTCCCTTAATTTCAAAGTAACTGTGATAAAGTGGGCTGATTGTAATATAATTAATGCAGGGACCCTTTCCCCTCCAGCCTTACTTTTCTCTCATCAGTCGTATAGTGGCTTGCATACCACAGACTGCGTCTTCTCTCCGCTGTCATTGGAATTGGGCTGCAGGCAAGTTCTTTGTCATCTTCTCTGCTAGCAGATTTCTCTTCGTCAGGCATCTGCTAAACAACACAAATGACAAGACTACTTATAGTTCTCTAAATAACAGAGGAACTTCCATTTTCCCTTAATGGAGGCTCCCTCTCCAAACTTTGTCTTTGAAACATCTTTAAGTGTCAAATGCACCTGATCCATGACACACTCTTAATGAGATGACATTTCCAGAAATGATGACAGAGCTGCTCTGTAACTGCAAGTCTGTCAATGCCAAGTACTTTCCTGATGGTTGAAAGACACCAGAACTACAAAAATATACACAAGGTTTAATGAAGATGAAGTCCTGCATCTGGATTAAACCACCCTAAGAGTGGTGGTTAGTGAGGCTGTGGGTAGACAGGGGGAAGCAGCTCTGTGCAATAGGCTCAGGGCATCCTGGTGCACAACGAGCTGAATGTGAGCCAGCAGTGCACTCCAGCATCAGTGAAAGCAAACATGTCCTGGACTGCATCAGCAAGAGTACTGCCAGCAGATCAAGGGATGTGATTATTCCACCGTACCTGGCAAGTGTCAGGCCATACCTGCAACTCAGTTCTGGCATCCCCCAGTTCAAGAAAGACAGAAAATCTGGAGAGGGTCCAGCAGAAAATTGCCAAGATGATTAGAGGTTTAGAGAAGCTGAAGGATGCAGGAATTAGGGTTCTTTTTTCATCCTTTCAATACCTACATTGTAGTTTTTGAGAAGACAGAGGTACTCTTCTCACAGGGAGACATGGTTGTAGGACAATAGGCTAGGGGCATAATTGCCCTCAGGGAAATACCTTCTGGATATTTAAAAAAAAAATTTTCAATTGGCACTGACTGCCTTTGCTGGAAACATCCAAGATTTGGCCCTGGACAACTTAATCTGAGGCTCTGCTCCCACAACAAGTTGCAACAGATTATCTCCAGAGGTGCCATCCAGCTGGGACAGTTCTGTGACTGTCTGTGATCCTAATGTTCTGCTTCTCCATCTGTGACAGGAACTTTTACTACTGACTTGAGAAGGATTGTGAATGCACCAGTCTGAACATCATCTTAATTCCACGGTTCAGCTGAGTTTTGGGGTCTCTCAAACAGACTTAACATGGATGTTGCTACACCAGTACATAAACCACATGAGTTGACATCTCCTATTTGGGCTCCTCCAGACCTCATCCTTCGCTCTGCCTCTTTCTCCAGCAATCTTATCTTGAACTTGCCACCTAAGCTGTCACAAAGCAGCAAAACCTTGCTGTTCATACCAGCGAGAGAAGGAAGCTCAACCATGTGCTGCTAAAGGAAGAAGGAGGTGCTCTGGAGCCAGTGAGCTGCATGTAAAAGCTGTGAGCATCTTCAGCACAGTGCTGCTCAGCAGGATTTACTGGCCCTGGGATTCCATCAGGGAGAAGCTGCCACTAACTGAAGTCACTGTGCTCTCTGGTTTTGCCACATTTCCCAGTTTGAACCTTAGACCTTTACCCTACTTTTTATTTTCTTTTCTATAATTCCTTAGTTTTCTGGTTTCATGCAGTTTTTCTATCTTTGGCTCTGATGGAAATAGGAAGTACTCAAAATTTTAGAGGAAGATAAGCAAGACAGTAAAGTTACTATTATGGAATAATAAGAGTTATCCATTAATACTGATCAATATCTAAAGGGCAGATGTTAAAATGATGGGGACAGATTCTTTTCAGTCATGCCCAGCGACAGGACACAGGGCACTGGGCACAAACTGGAACCCAGGAGGTTCCATCTGAACAGGAGGAGAAAATTCTTTGGTGTGAGGGTGTGGGAGCCGGGCCCAGGCTGCCCAGAGAGGTTGGGATCTACATTGCTGTAGAATTTATCAATGCTCAGTGACTTTAAAACTTTGAATTAGCACACTGGAAGAATTACCAAAACTCGCTTTCATCTCATCCCAACCTCCACCAGTGTCAGTGGTTTAGAGTACTGAGCCAAATCCTCACTCGTACAGCTGCAAATTCTTGCTTCATAGAACCCCCTCCTATTCAGCAAAGTACACAAGTGCTCATGGAACCTGGGGCAAGGTCTTACACACTAGATTTAGTAGCGTTATTCTGAACTTGCCCTGTTATTTAACTATAAAACAACTGGTCAAGTTAACTAACTGTCACGTTTTATTTCAACCTAAACAGTCTGTTTTGGAAGGACTTAAAATTGTTCTCTTGTCTATTTTATTCTAATTAGCAGGTACTTTTATTTCTGCTTCAAATCAAATCGTAGGAAGTTGACTTTTGGTACAACAGAAATATCCATCTGCCCTGGTACTTGCTCTTTTACTTTATCTACTGCCAACAAAGAGATACCTTATGGTGCAAAACTAGCTTTTGTCTGAACTTCAGGTGTTTCAAAAACATGGTCCCAAATCAGGCTTTTAAGGGGAGCTAGAGAGTGGTAAGAGTTCTCCTTGATTATGTAAAATCAGCTGATGCAATAGAATAAGAATAAAAAAGGATGCTGGGCAGAGGTTTGCAAAGCTACCCATGGGAACAGGACATCCAAACATCCTAACTGGTTTTGAAACTCTCTCCATTCCAATCCGAAGTCCTATTTTTCAGATCTTGACTTGGATAAACAATGGTTATTAATTTGTTTGGCTTCTCAGAGGCAATGGTAGCACATTTCACACATGATTGTGTATTTACGTTTGACTGTAAAATGGCATTCCTAGCCAAACTTCAAGATGAAATACCAAATTCTGTGCTTAAAATACTTGTCACTGCCATTTGAAACTTTAAGATGGAACATAAAGGATGCTATATCGACAATTAGTTTGGCACCAGGGTGACCAAAACAATACCTGAAGACTTAAGATGCACACAATGGTTTTAGTCACATATTTTTAGCCTAAGAGACTATAGGGAAGGGTGGGAATTCCTGGTTTGTCTTTCTCAGAAGAGGAAGAGAAGTCAGAAAATACAGTCAGTCATAGGATTTCAACTTGTGAGAGTCCTTTGTCTAATTCTTCCATTTCTTCCACTACATGTGCAATTTTCAAATACCTCTTAATTCAAAGCAATTCTAAAAACTGTCTAAGAGGACTTAACATTAAACTCTGCTGACTATTGTATGGTTCCTTTACCACTCACTGGACAGAATGAATGGGCTCTGTTCATATATTTAGTACTAGCAGCTACAACTATGAGCTGAAATCTCCAGAGGCAGATGGCCTCTTCTTATTGACAGAGGTATAATTTCACAAGACTCAATGGTAGAACAAATCAAGATCCAAAATAAAAGAAAAAAAAAAAAAGCTAAACTTCCACTGACAGCCAAGGGCATTTTGCATGAGTACGATCCAAACAGAATCCCACACAGAGACCATCCACTGGAATCTCATACAAGCCATATGTTGACAGGTTGTGGAGCACACACAAAAAACTTCACCCTGAAACTCAAAATTTGAAGTGAGCATTGTTCTTCTATTCATCAGCTGCAGTATTCAGAGACAGTCTCGAGAACATCTGTCTCAGAGACAACTCCTGAGACAATCCAGCAGGAGTTGTGTCCAAAGGATGTAATTCATACAAGAAGGAAAACACACCAGGTCATAGAATGAGAGAATTGACATGGGTCAACACGTCTTATTATGCCAGTATTCTGTTTAGCTTTTTCAGCACACAGCATATTGCCTTTGCCATCCATCCAGCTGTGGGTAGGTTAGTGGTGAGATCCTGAACATAGTGCAGCTTTGGAATCATCCGGGATTGCAAAGGCAGGTTCTGTATTTAGTTCTGTAGTGAATCAGAGGCACCACATACTCACAAGTCAAAGTAGCATTTCAATGAGACATGGAATACAATTATTTCTGGACTTAAATAATTTTGAACAGTCTACCAGGAGAAAGAAGGGTCTAGAGCACAAGTCTATGGAGAAGCACCTGAGGGAACTGGGGTTGTTTAGTTTGGGAAAGAAAGAAGGCTCAGGGGAGACCTTCTCACTCTTGACAACTCCCTGAGAGGAGGTATGGTTGGTCTCTTCTCCCAAGGAACAAGCAATAGGACAAGAACAAACAGCCTCAAGTTGTAGCAGGGAAGGCTTATGTTGGACAGGAGAAAAAAATTCTTCCCCAAAATTGTTGTCCAGGGCTGTCCCAGGCTGCCCAGGGCAGTGGTGGAGTCCCCATGATCCCTGGAGGGGTTCCAAAAACCATGGAGCTGTGGTGCTGAGAGACATGGGTCAGTGGTGCCCTGGCAGTGCTAAGGCAATGGTTGGACTCTACGATCTTAAAGGTCTCTTCCAACCAAAACAATTCTATGATTCTAAAGGAAAACCAAAATGCAGCTAAACAACAACAACAACAAAAGCCATAAGGAGAAAGTGTGCAAAATGTGGTACATTTTGCAAATCTCAGCATCTCTTTCTAATGATGAATACTTGCATCACTGGATCCTGTGCATCAACAATATGTGTTAATGCATGGGTATCATTTTCTTTACAAACTTCTCTTTAAGTGTCCATTTATCTTTGGAGGGAAGCATCATTTCCCTGGCATCTGAAGTTCCCATGGGAGCGCCAGAACATTGTAGCCATGGGTTTGAGACACATCAACTTTTCTTGTATTAATCTCTCTTTTCCCTCACTCTAGCTCAAATGCTTAGAAAGTAGCTCTAATTTGACTTGTTTCCAGTTCTCAGAGACTGATTTTAGTGTCTTATGGGAATATATCCATCTATGAGAACACAAGTGCAGGCAGGTCCACTATAGTTCCCCTCTAGTCCCTGGAGGAACATGTAGGATTCACTCTATCCTGAGGGACACAGGCCCATTTCTCTCCACTGAAGCAGCACAGTAACTAAATTACAGCCAGCACCAAACTTGAAGATAGATGAAAACAACTCAGGTACTGAAAATGAATTTCCAGAGATGCTGAAATCACACAGCTCCCACTAACTGCACTTTGCACGTGGTTACTCCTCTGTGAGTAGTTCTTATGATTTTACTACACAGTTTGCAAGATGTGACGTTTTAGTTACAGCCCCAATGCTGAAATTATATTGTTATCTGGAAATCTCAGTTTTCACTTAAGGAAAAAAAACCAAAAAACCAAAAAAACAAAACAAAAGCAAGTTTCCATCTGCTGAAGCAAAACAAAAAATAATAGGAAAAAAAGAAAATCCCTAAAAGAACCCAATGCCAGAGGGCACTGGCCCACAATCCTGTGACTTCAGAAAAGCCAGTCTTAAGATTTCTGGAAACTTAAAGACAGAATTTTGTAATAACTCAAGATGACAGTTCTGGCATCATTCACCATTTATCATGAATCCAAATATATGTAAACCCCAAATATTACATAACTCAATGCAGAGGTGAGATATTTTGTCTGCCTTTTCAAATTTTAAACTGTTATGTTATCCATCCTATGAAGAAACTCCCTTAAAACATGAAAACTCACACTTTTACTTGCTACTACAAACTCCACTAATTCACAGCTCACTCGTGAGTATTTTATTGTCGTTTACAGCACTGCTAAATCTGAGCTCTAAAACTCATGACAAGCCTCAGAGTATCAGGAGGTTAAAATAAATAAAGTTTAGGGTCATCCTTTTTATCCTTTCAGATTCTAAGCTTTTAAGATACCTCAAACTAGAAAATCCCTTTTTCCTCTGAAATCAGAAGTAGTAAAAATTTACTTTGTCTCATTTTTCTCTTGCTCTTAAATGCAAACTGAGATTTTCACTCAGGTGCCCAGATTCAGGTGAAATCATAAAATGGTAGGGATTGGAAGAGACCTCTGGAGATCATCGAGTCCAACCCCCCTGCCAGAGCAGGAACACCCAGGGCAGGCCACACAGGAACAGAGCCAGGTGGGTCTTGAAAGTCTCCAGAGAAGGAGACTCCACAACCTCTCTGGGCAGCCTGTTCCAGGCTTCATCACCCTCACAGTAAAGAAGTTTCTCCTCATATTGAGGTGGAACCTTCTATGCTCAAGTTTATACCCATTATTCCTTGTCCTATTACTGGACACTACAGAAAAGAGATAGGCTTCTTCTATTTGACACCCATCCCTCAGATATTTATAGGAAAGGTTTTAAGAAAATTTTTCTCTGTGATAAAATTACAAACGTCTGTCTTGTTTTACAGCATCCTGTGCCAGCCTGGATCCTAGTTCAGGTCTACAAGACAAGACCTGGCCATTTCATACAATGGCAGGGGTTGGAAGCGACCTCCAAAGACCATCGAGTCCAATCCCCCTGCCAGAGCAGGACCAAAACTAGGGCAGATCACTCAGAAATGCATCCAGGCAGGTCTTGAAAGGCTCCAGAGGAGACTGCACAACCTCTCTGGGGAGTCTGCTCCAGCACTCTGTTAACCTTACAGTAAAGAAGTTCTTCCTCATGTTGAGGTGGAACTTCTGTACTCAAGCTTCAATCCACTGCCCTCTCATCCTATCACAGGGCACAAGTGAAAAGAGGTTGCCCCTGACTTCTTGATGCCCAGCCCTCATGTATTTATAGACATTCATTAGATCCCCTCTCAGTCTTCTCCTCTCCAGACTAAAAAGCCCCAGGGCTCTCAGCCTTTCCTTGTAAGGCAGGTGTATTCCAGCCCCTTCATCATCATCCTCATAGCCTTGGTTGGACCCTCTCCAATAGACCTCTGTCCCTCTTGAATTGTTTGCCTTCCATGTGATCACACCTACATGACTTCACACATGATACTGGCTTTCCAAATCAAGAGTAAACATTAACACTCTGCCATTGCATTCCTTACATAAATAATCCTTCTGAGTTTAAGAAGAATATCCACGTAACCTCTCGAAGACACTTATCAGAAAGACCAAATTCACGATACCAATTTACACCCTCTACTTCCCTTAACTTTCCTGAATATTTGCACCTCTATTAGCAAGTATCAGCACGGGCCAGTCTCACAGGTATGGGTGCTAAAAAAAAAAAAAAAGAGAAGGAAGTTACCCTTACAACAGGCTCTTGTAGCCAGAGACGGATAAGCGTGGCGAGGGTGTAGTACATCACCAGCAGCAAGATTGGATTTGCGTGGTGATACCAATGCAACTCTTGATTTTTGATGATCATCCAAGTGCTGGAGCAGTTTGTCTGAGTAAGAGAAGTGACCCCGAACAATCTATGGATATAAAAAAAAAGAAAAGCAACAATCAACTAGAGAATAAACACCAAGTCTTACATTGTTAAAAAAATCTATTTTCAGTATTTTTTTGCTTACCTATAACACCGATTGCTTTGTTCAAACCCAGCATTTGTCATCTTACCTAAAACACGGGGAATATTTTTGTTCCATGTATTTAGTGAATGGGGATGGGTTTTGCACTTGGTTTTCAAGATTAAAAAATGGGAGCATAATATTATTACATCCATCACATCCAATGTGAAAACTTTAAATGACCCGCACCCTGTAAGCCCAGAGCTACAGAAAGGAGAGGAGAGAAAATCTGGCTGCAAAGCTCTTTGGCAAATCACGGCAACGTGACATTTCACAGAGTGATTTAGCAAACTGACATACAACACCATTCCACTCACTCTGCCAGCAAAGAGCTGTAAAGAACATCTATCTCCTCGGCACATTGAACAGCTTACTGATGTCATTTTTTAAGCTAATACTGTTAATAAATTGCTATCTAATAGCTCAAATACTTAGAAACATACAGAGCTCCACTGAATTCATGGCTGTTGGGAACAGAAGGAAAACATTCAGAAAAGCAATTGTTCTGGATGATCAAATCATCCAGATAAAAAAAAAAGAGTAATTCCACAATTAGTATTAATTTAGCCACAGTATTAATATCCCTGACACGAGATATTTGACTATCTATGGAAAAACTGGGATTTCATAATGGTAAGGAACTTATGTCAGGAAAAGAGCTTAAGAAAAAAACCCAAACAGCTCCCTACTATTTTAAATTTAAGACATTATGATGTTAGATGCTTTGTAGATGTTAGATGCTGAAATAAAAGTAGTAGGAAATCATAATTAATCTGCTCTTTTCACTGTACAATATTTTGCAGAGTCCAAAACAAGTGCACAATCACCAGCAGCATACATCAGTATTAGCTATAAACAGTTTTGTTGTACTGACAGAGCTTCTTCTTCCACAATGTGTATGAGAGTTTGCAACTTTTACAAGAAATAGATTTAAACCTGAGACATTTAAGGAGAACTAAGTCCCAATAGAACAAAAAAAATCCCAAGCTATTGTTGCTCTGAAAGATTAAAACAAATATTATTTCTTTTCCCTGATGGGAGATTTAATCATAAGTTGTAAATATCTAAAAGATTACTTCTTTTACCTAGTCAGATCCAACATGAAAGGGTGAATGAATCCAAAGAGAAGTATGATATTCAACAGACATGTGCTGCCTGAAATCTGCCCTTTGGATGCTGTAAAGTGAAATGAATGTAAAAAAGGAGAGGTGATACCTGCTCGTTCACTGGGGGTTTTGTATCATGGGTATAATACCATTAGCTGCCAGAAGTAGAGCTCTATAGTGTTTTATTAAACAATTTATCAGCACTCACTTCTCATTCTGATTGTCATCACGAGCCAAAGAATATAAACTTTAAGACTTCTCAGAGCTTTTGGGTGGATCCAAGAGGGGGACAGAAAAAAAACAAAACAAAACAAAACAAAACAAAAACTTAAAAAAAATTAAAAAAAAAAAAAAAATCCTGCATACAAAATACATTGTTGTCACTTCAAGGAGCTGACAGAGCTGCGTTTGGAGCTGACCCAGATTCAAACCTCTGTAGCATCCAAGCACATGCAGGGCTGGCGTTATGTTTTGGCTCCATCTGACTGAAATTTGCACTGGATTGTGTTCTGTTCATATTTCTATCACATAGGAGAACATCTTGTTTTGTCTGCTTTCCTCTCTGCCAACTGACTTGTGATTTTTGCCAGTCAATGATCGGGGTTGTTGAGTTCCTATTAGTTTCATCTTCTGCCTCTATTTCATGATACGTTTCTCCACCTTTGGTTCGTTTTAAGCTTTTCTATGTAAGCATTGTACAAATAACCCTATTTCTGTTCCATAAACGTATCAGAATGAGAGTGAAATCCAATTCTTACTGCAGTTAAGAAGTCTTTCCATTGACAGCGAGTGATGAGTATTTCCTACAGATACGAGGGAATGTTTCTGAAGGTCCTTGGACCCTTCTGCCAAGCAGACATGACCTTCATATCACAAATTCCACTCCTCCTATAGTATGTTTTATAATATACTATAAAGTCTAAAAAATATGTTCTTTACTTTTATCTCCACTGAAGAAAATATTCCTCATAATCCTACCAGTTAGGAAATTCTATCATGTTTCAGTTAAGTTCTTTCTATAAGTTTGATTTGCTTCCATCAATTTCTCATACATTTTACTACCATAAAATCTATTTTCAAATCCAATTTTCAAAATCCAAAATTCACATTTTCCAGACATGTTCTTACCAATTCTGCTCTTTTCTGGTCCTTCATTCACCGTTAATACGCAAGTTACTACGCATCCCTTCCCTCTTAGATGCCACCTTGACCAGCAACATATTCATTAAACCCATTTCACTTTCATAAATCCTGAATCTAGAGGAACTGCTCCTCATTGCTGAATTCTCCTTGGTTTTTAAGACTTGCTAGTCACAAGGGTACTCAACACAACGTTCTATCAAATTCAAAATACACTGACATCTTGGGAACATTCATTCTGTCTGTTCTGGCCTCCAATAAGGTGACAAGTTGCTACTCATTCAATATTTATGTTTCATCATTATCTTCAGTGAGAACGGCTAGGGCAGAATGTTTTTCAGAGACATAGAGTCATCCTCTCTTATTCAAAGCTTTTAAAGGCACAGGAATGACTGCCATAAAACATCTCAGCATTTACAGCAAGCAACATATATTTGGGCATTATTCAGTTCTGCAGGCTTCATTCCACAAAGACATCTTGACATTCAGTATTGATCGTGATCAGCTCTATTTGTGCCCAGCTCTGATCTTATTGTGACTTCATGTCAGCCAATATACATATCTACCATCAGTGAAGTCAGAATGAGCCCTAAGTGATAGAAACCAGATGCTACACAATATAATCATATGCATGCCTGGATACAGGAGATAAATAAAATAAATAGAGTCCATTTACTAATGGAAATAACTGCAAGATGCAATAGATTAATCTTTCTATTCTTGCAAAGAAGCAAAAGTGGTGTTTTTCAAAGTCCTCATCAGTATTCTGAAGAAGGCATTTCATTGAAAAGAAGAAGCATAGCAGAAATCAGTGGGAAAATTTCTGAAATTATAGAAGGTCAAGAGGAACTTGAATGCCTGACTGAGGAATGCTCTGAAATAACACAGTGAGAAACAGTTCTTAAAGTAAAGGTGATATCTTTTTGTCCAGTTCCTACTCTAGAAGCTTGTTTTCCCAGCAAAGCTTCCTACTGAATCTCTGAATCATCCTTCTGGCAGATGCTCTTTCACCTTTTGTGACTCTAACAAAGCTATAAGCTGTGACCATAAAAAAGAAAACCCACTTTTGATATCAGTCTAGCATTAAAATTCAGAAGAGCAATTTCAATTTTAATTGAAACCAGAAAAACAAATTCCTTTTGCAGCCACAGAGGACCTAAGTTGCTGCTGAAGTACCACATGTTTTATTACTGCACTGTGTACATGGATAAAACTTCTCCAGCATGTATTATTTAATTATTACATTAATACAGTATAAAAATTGGTGTTAGTAATTAGTCATGGTATTTAGTATGGACAAAAATGGTTACATGGAAAAAAAATAGACAGCATTATCAAACAGTAGTTACAGATCTGCTAGGTCTGTGAATTTTGCCTCCAGTCAAAATGATTTGGAACATTGTTCTTTGTAAAAAATGTATTTGTTAGTTCAGATCTTGTTTCTTCTGCTATTTTAGAAGTTGATTTCAGACCAAAATTTGACTCAATTTCCAAGGCCAGGAAGGGAAGTAATAATTCTGACTTCCTGCACAATGTAGGACACGTAGTAATCCTTGTACTGAACAAATAACTTGTGGTGGAATTACAGTTTATAGTTTAGAAAAGCATCCAATCTCGATTTCAACTGATATCAAATCATCTGCTGACTTCTTATTCTCTACTGCATTGAGTTTCTAGAATAATTTTGTCTACATGAAGTTTCCAGTTGTTGCATCTTCCTACAACTCTGTGTAGTAGTTTGTGTACTACTTTGCACTACACAACGGAGTCATTTTCCTCTGAGCTTGCGTGAAGGTTACAGTTTGAAGAAAAAGTCTGCATCAAGCCACTTCAAGAGCTGCATTTCTGGATTTAGTATTTATGATTACAAGGATGTTTTGCTGGGGTTAGTACATTTTGGATGGTTATTCACAGCAATGGCATGGGAGACAGCTGCTGTGCTGGGTTGAGTTTAGGGAATCTGTCTTTGGAGAACTTCTAAATTTGCTGGATTTTATGAACTGCTTGAAACTATTTCATCTGGATATCTCCTCTTGGTTATTCATTCCACTCTCCTCAGATGGAGGGAGAGGGGAGTGGTGCCTCTAAGTCTGGGGTAGGAGAATGGAGTATCAAGACTGCATGACAGCTGAATTGCTGAGCTCTAAAATGGAGATGCTAAAAGCGACCAAACGAGAGGAAAAAGAAAAAAGGAAAAAAGGAAAAAGGGAGAAGAGTAAGAGAAGGAGAGTGAAGAAAAAGAAGCTGTGTAACAGAGAGAACTCCAACAACAGTAAATCCCCAGAAAGAGGGAAAAAATGTAGCCTTTGGGGGGAGAGTGGTGGTGGCACCTAGTTTTGTGGGGAAAGAGGGCTGACATACAGGGAGAAAATACAAAACATTGTGTTTCACAGACCAAGTCCGAAAAGACTGAGATTGGTGATGAAGAATACTTGAAATACTGAAAGGGCTCTATCCCAAACTCTAAGTCTTGCTTGAGGAGTGAACTTTTTTTTTTTTCCTTCAAACTTTGACTTAAAGGAGGGTATACTCTTGTCAAATTTGAAAACATCCTGAAGACAAGAGAGGGGAAGGAATTAAAAAATAAATGAGCATACAAAAAATATCATTCCTACACCGCCCCCCTAAGGGCCAGGAGTCCCCTGTTCACACAAGCCATCCTGTTGAGTTTGCTGTACTTGGATGGCAGAGCTACACATGAGTTATGATCCATAAATTATAGCCACGAAGTCTCTCCCAAGGGAATCCCATGAGCCACTCCACTCCTCCCAGTACATCATTTGGCTATATGCCCAAAGACATAAATGCCATTGGAAAGGAATCAAGCCAATCCTGTGGTATCTCCAGCTCCATCCTTGCCTTCCAGAAGGTTGTTACTGTCTAGGCTAGGAATTCAGACCACACCAGGGCATACTGAACTGACACAATGTTTTTACAGAAAGAGCAGAATACAGGGAGGAAAGAGGTAGGAAAGTTGGCTAAAATGCATTAAGCATCCCAAAGAATTAGGATTAAAATGAGCAGGAGGCTTTTGGTTTCACATGACTTTTTAAGGCGGGGGGGGAGAATGAATGGGAAAATGGGCATTTGTCTTTCCAAATCATGTTAGTTATAAGATTCCACAGAGATGGAGCTGATCTTTCAGGCCTTATCCTCAGCTCTGCAAGACAGCCACGTAGGGAGATACTGCAGACACAAACCTCAGCCCACAGCTGGACTAAAGTTATTAAACTTATCCATTTTGGGGCAATACAAGCTTTAAAAAGCATTGCATGTACTTTTAGCACTTCGAAACCCTAGACCCTGCTTGGGTTCAGACATGGATAATTCAGAATGAAGTGGCAGTGTGCCATATTAACAATAACACCAAAAAAAAATATTGAATGCTTGGGTTGAGAAGCATTATGATAAATTTCAGCTTAACAGTTAATAACTACTTTTTTTTTTTTTTTTTTGGAAATATCTGAAAACATAGACTAAGACTGGAAGTGTTTCCCTTCAGAGTGTTGCTATCACAATGCTGTAATACAGGCATACACACGGTGAATATAGGCTTGGTGGGTAAGTAGATCATGCTAACTTTTGTTTTAATGTCATCATACTTCTATAGCTCTTTAGCAGATGTCTACATACTTTTTTTTTTCTTTTCTTTCTTTCTTTTTTTTTTTTTTCTAACCAAGTCTCTTTTTCCATAGCTTCTATTGGATCAAAGCTTTTCTGGCAATGACAAAACCAGCCCTGGTGTATCTCCCACCCTCTTCTGAACATCAGGGACTTTTCTTTTAAAGGCAAACTAATTTCAAATGCACATCTATTGTGTGAGAAACCTCATTAAAAAAAACCCCCAAAAACACAAAACCAAACAAAACACAAGTAATTTAAAATTTGTTTGCTAATATCATCCCTATAATGTGGATAGATAGAAATTAAGAGCCATTAATCCAGGAAGCTGTAGAGGAGAAAGAATAGCTTTAAGGGCTGTGAATTCTATAAAAGCCTGCAAAAACTGTGAATACAACACAAATCTTAATTCAGGGAAAACAAAATGACCATATAAGCAGCCACAATAAAACCACTTTACTCTCAAGTGAATTAAATGTATTTAAACCAGGATGTTAAATAGTATCTGCTCTGTGACTTGTTGTTTTTACTTTGAAGTAACCAGCTAATGGAATTTTCTCTGTGACTATGTGACTGGAAGCTGTTAAGGACTGGGCATCCATTACAAATGACCAAACCCAAGACATTCAGATACTTCATAAAGCTGAAATAATGCAGATAACCCGAGGGGAATTTTAGTCTGAATGTAAAGATTTGTGAGCTACATACTGCATTTCATCCAATACTTGAGTTTTGTGCCTAGTTTCTATTCCTAAAGCTTGCAGTGTGCATTCATTGCCTTAGAGGCACTAAGCCCCTGTTGTTATCACTAATAGTAGATGTGGGGCTTTTAATCCCTTGTTTACTCAGACAGAAGCCATCCTCAAAAGCCTCACATAAAGAAGGTTTCTCCTATCAGTGGGTTTCCTTTCTGGATCCCCAAACGGTTTTATATCCCCTGAGACAGCTGGGCTGAGTTTCTGGTGAGCATTAATATTGATGTTACACTTTTTAGCACATCAGCGAGCTAGAAAAGCTGCAATGTTGCTGTATCCTTTGGGGACCTTTGCTAGGACTTCCTGGGGTGATCATCTGATGAAGAAATGTGCTGAAGCAGCGACTTGTGCTTTTTCATAGAATCACAGAATTGTTTAGGTTGGAAAAAACCTTTAAGGTCATTGAGTCCAATCTATGATTCTATGAAAACCAAAGGCATGTTCAGAAACATCCACGGGCACAAAGGCTTCCCCTTGCCAGAGGGTGAGCTTGGACACCTCAGCACACAGCAGGAGGCACGACTTCATGACGTCTTTCTGCGCCAATTAGTAACTGAGGTTATTGGTTTTTCAAAGGGAGTTGGCAGAGCTGCTAAAAGGAAAGCAGCCAACAGTTCCACCTCAGAAAGTCTCACACAGGCAGAGCAGGGGATGTGAAGGCAGGACAGCCTGCTCCCAAAAGTCAACCAGGTCTTGCAGACCATGGATGGCCTTGCTGTCTCAAGCTCAGGTGCTGAGAGGATTGATGCATCTACACAGGGAAAACTTCAGCAGAAGTCATGTAGGAAAAGGGGACTGTGCTTAAATAACTCCAGTGAGCACCAGCCTTTACTGAGCTGGTGCTACCTGAGAAGAACATGCAAGTGACCCTGTACCACAGCTAACCACGCAGCTGCCTGTTGGCTTAAGAGATTTACTGTTATCACTCAGAATAACATATGAAAAAGAAAAGTTTTTTTTTTTTTTTTTTTTTGAAGTGTAGCTTTTAACTTTGAGGCAACATGGCCTGTGATCTAGAAACCTAAGGGCTCACACTGCAGCCAAAAACTTTGGGGTTTATTCCAAGCTCTGGCTATCTGGGGGGGGTTATGCAATTCATCTAACTTTTCTGTTAGGGAACTTTTCCACCTCTGAAAGGGAATGATATTACTTCTCAGTCACACAGGGACAGTCTGCTAGGTTCAGAGATGCCTGTGGAAGATAAAGAGATTTTCCACTTACTCATGTGGCAGTGAAACAGATTTAAAAAAAGCAAACAGCAAGAGTGATTGATACCTAAATTAAGAGATTCTGCACTAAAAAATCTGAGCAAAGATTTTTTTTTTTTCTTAGTAGAGAATGCACAAAGACAGAAATGCAAGCTATGATTCCCATGTGGTTTTCAACAGAGAAAGAAAATAAAATAGGAAGATAAGGAAAGAAAGATAATGGGATACTGAACAATAAGGCTTAGGACATGTGGGGGAAATGCCTAACTTCAAAACCAAAGCTGTATAACGTGGCTGACTTCAAACTGGTTATAAGCCATATCTGATGGACTCAATTTTTATCACTAAGTTCCCATCTTCAGCTAAGTGAACATAAACAAGAGATGAAGCACATCCACCCTGAGTGTTTAGAGAAGCTAATGGAGGCTGACTCTTGAACAGACAAGACAAACTCCCAGGAGTGTGCTCAACCGAGGTCGGTCAGGGCTGCCTTTTGTACCTCTGAGGAACGTGGGGTGATTCCTTTGCTGATGCTGATGCATTGAGCTGAAAACACAAAGAGCTACATACCTGCAAAATATTTATCATTACAATTTTGGGGCACACAAGAGTATGAAAATACTGGTGAGTAGGCCTCAGCAAAACAGCAGAGGGCATGTGATGATAGGACAAGGGGCAATGGTTTTAAACTAGAGCAGGGTGGATTTAGATTGGACATTAGGAAGAAGTTCTTTACTCTGAGGGTGGTGAGACACTGGAACAGGTTGCCCAGAGAAGTTGTGGATGCCTCATCCCTGAAAGTGTTTTAAGATCAGGCTGGATGAGGCTTTGAGCAACCTGGTCCAGTGGGAGGTGTTGGAACTAGATGATCTTCTTCCAACAATATTATTCTATGATTTCCAGAGATGAGGCATCCATAACCCCTCTGGGAAACCCTGTCTGTCCCTTTTCCGTCCTTGTTTTCAGGCACTTGCTCAATGACCACAGCAGGCAGACCTGTGTCCTTTTAAACAGTACAAAAAGAAAATTAAAGGGTTACTTCTTCACAGTTCTCCCCTGCACATCCACACACGAGAGCCTATGATGGGCAGGGAGCCCTGTATTCCCAGTGTCAGTGTGGGAACCAGACCCGCTTAAGCAGACTCACAGTGTGTACAGGGGAGTGGAGTGACCCAGCTCTCCCTGACCACAAGCAGAGCTTCTGTCAGTGGAGAGCTGTGCTGGTCCCAAGCGAATGGGATGTTTAAGTGGATGCAAAAGTGGGAAGGTTCTGTTAAAAGAGCGATTGCACACCTAGTTCTGGCAAATCAGAATCAGCAGGCGAGTTTGCCACGGTTACATCAGTACTTTTAATGTCTATGTCACTTCTCTCTGTCCCTCTTACCCTGACATTTCAAAGCATCCCCAGAAAGAGGCACCTTTGGCTGTAGTTACAGTAACACATGGCTCTTTGGGGGCAGGAGACAGCAAGGAAGTGGCAAGTCGCCAAAATGATGTCATGCTGTGGTGACTGACTTTTATGTTTGCAGCTTAAGCTTGGTTTCCAGGCGCAGCACACACATTTTTGGAGCTCCAAGGCTCCCCTCTCCCCACTAACGACAACCACTTGCAGCCAGGACCAGCCCCACCAGGCTGACAGAGTGCTCACAGCTCAGAAACTGGTCTTCCCTGAGTGCAGAAACCTGTTGGTTTTGAAAGGTCTTAGTGTCACTCTCTGTTTAAACTCCTTTCAAGTTGAGGGGGAGATAGAAGGATGTAAATTGCCAGTGGTGAAACATCAGTAACATGAATAAAGTTGTGCTTGCTTCTGCCAGAGTGAAATTTGGCACTTGGCATGGGTGGCAGTTATCATAGAATGGTAGGGGCTGGAAGGGACCTCTGGAGATCATCAAAGTCCAACCCCCCTGCCAGAGCAGGGTCACCCAGGGCAGGCCACACAGGAACAGAGCCAGGCGGGTTCTTGACAGAAGAAGAGTGGGAGACTCCACAACCTCTCTGGACAGCCTGTTCCAGGCTCTGTCACCCTCACAGTGAAGAAGTTTCTCCTCATGCTGAGGTGGAACGTCCTGTGTTTCCCCTTGCAACCATTACCTCTCTTCCTATCCCAGGGCTCCACTGACAAGAGCCTGGCCCCTTCTCCTTGACACCCACCCTGCAGATATTTGTAAACAGTCATAAGATCCCCTCTCAGGCTTCTCTTCCCCAAGCAAAACAGCCCCAGGGCTCTCAGCCTTCCCTCATCAGAGATGTTCCAGTCCCTTCAGCATCTTTGTAGCTCTTATAATGAAGGCCATGGGTTTGGTGAGCCACCACCATACAGACTGCCAGGGAGGCTGGGAAGGGCTGCTCTGCCAGAGAAATTGCTGGGGTTTACTTAGTTGTCATAGAAGCACAGACTGCTTTGAGCTGGAAGGGACATTTCAAGGTCATCTCATCCACCCTCCCTGCAGTGAGCAGGAACATCTACAACTAGAGCAGGTTGCTCAGAGCCCCGGCCAACCTCCCCTGCAATGGTGCCAGGGATGGGGCAGCCACCACCTCTCTGGGCAGCCTGGGACAGGCTCTCACCACACGGTTAAAAATTTCTTGCTTCTCTTCAGTCTAAATTGTACCCTCTCTTAGTTTCAAACCATCATCCCTTGTCCTGTCACAACAGGCCCTGCTATAAAGCCTGTCCCCATCTTTCTTTAAAGGCCCCCCTTAAGTACTGAAAGGCTGCAATAAGATCTCCCTGGAGCCTTCTCTTCTGCAGACTGAACACCCCCAGCTCTCCCAGCCTGGCCTCCCAGCAGAGGGGTTCCAGCCCTCCCAGCATTGCTGGGGCTCGACTTCAAGCTTGCTGTAAACCCTGGCACAAACAAGAATTTGCATATTGTAGAACTGCATGAGGTAGCAAAAGGAGATGAGTATTAATAACCATGTAAAGACCAGCAAGGGCTATTAATTCTCTCTAGTAAGTTTGCACTGACTTCCCTGCCATCACCACTGGACTTCCACCCAAACCTGAGCTAAACATTTCAAATCCATGTTGAATACATCTCTCCTGTAAAGTGAGCACAGCACAGACGTCTGTTACGTGCCCGCTGACACATTTCCATGCAAGCCCTCTAAACAAGCACCGAAAAAGGTGAAATAATCAGATCAAATGCCCACGTGGCAGCCTCAAAGCTGGAAATCTCACAACAGCGTGTAGTTTTCCAAGGCTTTTTTTGCTACAACTGACTAGGAACTCCACTCCTGTTCACCCCTCACTTTAGGATATTACAGAGTATCAGAAAGGTTAAAAGGGCAAAACTGAAAACAGTCAAAAATTATGTTAAGTCTTTTCAGTCTTGTAAAATGAGCAATTTGTCATGAAATTCTGAGCGGGGTTCACTAAATAGGACTCTTGTTGCCAATCATCTTGAGCGGTTTCTGATATAAACCACACCAGCTTGTTCCAGTGAAGTAAGACACCAAAAGGGGACTAAAGGACATGTAGCATTTGTTAAGAACCAGTAGACCTTCCTCTTAGGAAGGAAACCCAAAAATGTTAGGAAATTTACTGTGAATTTTCCAGTATTCCCTGGTTCACCTCTGTTTTCAACTCTTGAATCATGAAGTTCTCTTCCAGACAAAACAATTCTAAGCTCATCGAGTCCAACTGTTAACCCAGCACTGACCCATGGCCCTCAGCACCACAGCTTGGAAACCCCTCCAGGGATCATGGGGACTCCACCACTGCCCTGGGCAGCCTGGGACAGCCCTGGACAGCCCTTTTGGCCCAGAATTTTTTCCTAACAACCAACCTAAACCTCCCCTGGTGCAACTTGAGGCCATTCCCTCTTGTCCTACTGCTTGCTACTCTTCTGCTATGCTGTTGAGAATTCTGGTAGCTGTGTGCTCATCAGTCACAGCTGGACACCAGATACCCACTACCAAAATAATAAATTAATAAAAACATTAATAATTAAATGAAAAATTAATAATAAGTTAATAAAAAAAATGAAGACTGCATGGACTCTGGTGATATTCAGCTGATAGCCAATGGAGTGTTTCCTGCACAGCACAGAAACATTTCCTAGCATAATACTGAGAAATTTATTTTGTACGGCACACAAAATTCTGGGACAAAACATCTTTTGCACAATTGTGCAATTCAGAAGAGCACTTGGAAGGACAGAATCATAGAATCATAGAACAGCCCAGGTTAGAAGGGTCCTCATAAGATCATCTCATCCAACCTTTCATGGGAAAGCCCATTAATATGTAACTCAGCTGCAAAACTTCCATAAGAAGGAAGTCAATTAACTAATTTATATTTCTCTGGCAGAGAGAAATCCTGGCTCTCAAAGCTAGTCTGGTCATCGAGACAAAGGTAGGGGCTACTCCAGCATGGCTTGGAGCATGCTCTGTGACTGCAAAGTGTGCTTCTGCTGACAGAGGACAATGGAAACAGAAGAAGGGCAGGGCAGCATCTGTGGCCAGGGCTTCCTTCCCTGGCAGCGGGTGCTGCAGTGCCATGGTGGTAAGTGGCCAAAAGATTCAGACAGAAGACACGAAGCTGTTGCAGTCAAAGGGCAGCTCCATATAGGATACACAAATGAATGTGAAATACTCTGTCCTGTCAAACCCTGGCTTATGACCAGGTTACATGGCAACCCTCAAAACCTCAGATTCCTACAAGGGTAGGAATGTTCTGCCTCTCAGAGGTGTGTCATCTTCAAGACAGGTACCAAAGATGGTTTGCAGCAAGGACTAAGAGTGGCTGAAGCTCAGGTGAAACATGTGGCCCAGCTCTTAGCTCCATTGGAGCTACAAAAGCAGCAGGAGATCGGTGCCTTGCCCTGGAGAGAGGCGAGACACTGCCAGCAATGTTATTGATCAGCTAAACCTTGCTGTTTTGGCAAGATCTGCTCTCATGCTGAGATTTTTATTAGTACACTTAGCCTTTAATTTAGGCAAAAAAAGTTATAGCTCATGTCCCACCCTGATCTAACAACTCCAGGAATATTTTTGAGACTGTGCTTAAGCATTTATTCATTTATTACCCTGGATAAACAGAGCATTTGGGCCACAAATTCTGACTCTAAATCAAAGTTTTCAGGGAGGCTCAAAAGGAGGATTTTGGACTGGACTCAGATCAGAAAATGAACTGGACATTCTGAATCTACCATCCATAGCAAGTATCAATATAACGTGCACTCAGAAAAAAGGAGTTATTTAAGCAAGCTGTCCTGGTTTGGGTGAGAACAGAACTAATTCTGTTCAGTGATTTTACTTTTCAGCTCAGTTCTTCTAACTCCCTGCACTGTCTGAAGTTAGCAGACTGTTTTCCCAGGCAGTGTCTGCTGCTGGCAGTGGTAACACCCCATGGTTAGAGTTACTGCCAAGGGTTGGGGTGCAGACCAAGGCCACTGCTGGATCTTGTGCACCACGTTGGGGGGTGCAGGAAAGTGAAAGGCAGCACCTGCAGGGAGGAGTGGACAGGGCAGGTGACCCCAAACTGACCCACGAGGTATTCCAGCCCATAGATGTCATATTGGGTATAAAGCAGAAGGATCTGCAGGGTCTATGGTTTTGGTTTGGTTTGCTTGCTTGCTAGCTTGCCCTCTCTCTGGGGGGGGTCCCAGGTCTTCTCCCCTCTTGGGCTGCTTTGCCAGCTTGGCTTGGCTCAGCTCAGGTCCTCTTTTGGTTCCTTCCTCAGAGCATCCATGGAGGACTCTGTCCATTCTGCCTTTGATCTCAATCGGTGTGTTCCTGAACCTGGTAGCAGAATCCAACTCCTGAACACAGCTCCCATCTGCTGTGGGGCCCAGGCTGGGACCCCCAGTGCCTGCTCTACAACATCGGTGGTGACGGTGATGGAATTACCATTGGGGGGTTGGGTCCCATACTGGTTTTGTATCTATTTGTACATATTCTATGTTATTATTATTCTCATGAAAGCTGTTCTAGTTCCC
>JANHGN010001101.1:2768-13318 GCA_024605025.1 Megaceryle maxima | reverse complement strand
CCCCATCCCTGGCACCATTGCAGGGGAGGTTGGCCAGGGCTCTGAGCACCTTGCTCTAGTTGCAGATGTTGCTCACTGAAGGCAGGGGTAGGGGTTGGACCAGATGACCTTTAAAGGTCCCTTCCAACCCAAACCAGTCTGTGATTCTATGATTAAATATTCAAAAACGGACTGTAAATATTCAAATGCTGACTGTAGGCAGAACGATACCTTATGCTCTTACTTCTGCCATAGCTGTTTTGGTGAGAAAGCCATACAAAGAGCAAAAGTTATGATTATTTCTGCTCATGCTGTAATTACTAGATAAACCTGCTCCTCATCCAGTTTTTTTGGTCACAATCCTGCTCCTTCAGCCCTGGCTCTAGTGCTCTGTGCCTTGAGCTTAATCTGACCAGTGAAATCTTCAACAGTCTCCATATCCCAAACAAACAAAACAAAGTTTGAGACTGCTGGACTTCTAAAGGTCATCTAATGGCACATCAACTAGAGTCTGTGTGAAAGAAACCCTTGTTTCTTTAGCTAGTGCCTTCAATTTGCTGAGGACAATATGCATTAAAATGGGGAATGAATTGCAAAAAATGCATAGGAATAATTTCAAACTAAGTTATCCCATGGGAGACTGTCAGGACTTTTATCTCTATGAATATCACGTTGAACGTGAAGACAGATTCATGTGTTTATTACAGCTCAGGCTGAATGGAAGTTCTGTCTAAATTGCTGACATGGCACTTAATTATACATATACAGGAACAGGAAATAAGTCTGAAGAGTCACAAAGGAACATAAGAAAATTTTAACTAGGCAGAAACAGAAAATGTTCTTGAGAGCAAAAGGCACAAAATGAGAATACTTGCAAGCATGAATTGGAGGAAAATACACAATAACTTCAATCAACTTGAGGAAAACCACATAAAACCAGTCCAGTGACAGGTGAGACTTGGTAGCCTCTTCTGTCTCTTCCCTCTCCCTGCCTCCCTAACCTCAGGTGCCAAACACCCAATTTTACACCCTGATCTCCCCAAAAATGAGTCCTCAAATTTTCCTGACGTGACAACTAGGACCATCAATTTTTAACTTGACCAGGCTAATCACTCTTGCTTCATCAATCTGAAGGACCTTTAGGCTACATTTTATCTTAAGAGTTCAGTGTTAATAATCTAGTAGCAGCACATGAAAAGACAGCATTGTGCTGGACCAGGATACAGCTGATGAGGAGACTATGGTCCAAATTTTCCATGGATTGAGATTTATGCAATTTAAGCATAGCTAAAATCTTCTGAGTTGATGTTACCAAAGAAGTTAACTTTCCTTCTATTTACGTTTTTGTTTAGATATGAAAATATGAATTCCATATTCTAAAAAGTTGGGATCTCACAAATACTCATGGGAAATGCAGAACAACCTACTTTTGGTGTTACTGTGGCCATCTGCTGTTGGAAAGAAAACTTTAGCTTCTGCATCTCACTCTATCTGCAAGTGCTCTTAAGGGTGATACCTTAGTCCTTAAGCCTTATTCTGTCAACCTCCCAGTGGTGTCATTCATGAGCTAGTTGATTATTTTGGTGAAAAGACTATGACAGCTAAAAACTATAGGTTTGATTCTTTTTTACTTTTACTCTATTTTTTTTTGTACAGAAACATATCTGTTTGTAGTTTGGTATCCAAGGTGAAGTCAAGTAGCTGAGAGGCCACGTTCCAGCGCATATCAAAAAGGCAACCTTTGGATTCCCCCACACTCTTATTCACTGCCCACCAACTGGATTATCTGGGACAGCTTTCCAGTTTCTCACATTGAACATTCCAAATTGCTGAAGGCAAGCAAACAGTGACCGGTTTTTACATCCAACGTGGTGATAATGTGCCTGTTGTTTTAACACTTTCTGATGATTAAATAGCGCCCATCACAGAACACCACTGCTCTGGTCGGGCTGTTTTGCAAAGCTCTTTTTACTAGGTGGATTAGTCTAAAGCTACAAACCCATGCTACGTGGGCTACAGTTAGAAAAATACTTTTACTTCCATAATAAATTACTTATTATGCAATTACAGGATCCCTGTGGATGCTGATTAAATCAAATAAACTTCTCCATTCAAGGAGTATAGAGCATTTGTGAAGCCATAAACATGTGTTTCCATGACCTTTGCTCTGCAGAGCAGGGCCCCAGGACTTTTTATAAACAAACTAAACGCAGTTTAAGTTTTTCAGCCATCGTGTGGAAGTCCCGGGAGTATTTATTGTACAACGCTGTTTTTTAAACTGCCAAATTGAGATAGAGAACAGGCAAAGAAACAGTGCAGCCTCTGTGGTAGCTATGGCAGCTACTATTGTGGCCAGGGCCAGAATGTCCATTAGCTACTTTGGGGGCTGCTTTATTAACATCCAAATTTTAAATGTTTCATCTGGTACAGTATAAACACTACTGCACAAAGATATCCTCTAGTCCAAGAGACATATTTACTAACAGGAAGCCTTAACTCCAACCTAAAACCCATTCTTGCTTTGGAACCCTCCTTGCTTTGTAGCTACATTTAATGGCATTGTGTCTGTAAATTGGCTCATTTACTGACTTTTGTATTCCAGAGACAACATGAATGAAACTCTTCAAAAATTCATATTTTGTTGCTGTCATTATTTAACTAACCAGAACTGTTACAACTAGTGATATACAGGTCTCAGAATGGATGACAACTCCCATCCCTGCAAATCCATTGCACTAACTTCTGTGCGTTGCATTAATTATTGGGACCTCTCAAGCTCACAAGAAAAAGTTCTCATGGGGGTTCAGGTGCTTCCTCCTCCTGGTTAGCTCACAAATGCTGTACGAATAGCCTCTTCTGCAGTATTTTGACATTTCCTCCCAGCCAGAACCAGGAAACAGAGAGGAGTGAAAAAAATGAAAAGTAAGTCTGAGAAAAACAAGCCCAAGGAAAATAACACAGCTACGTGATGTTCACCAACAGTTTTTAACTTGTTGCTTCCAGAATTTTTAGGAAGGCTGAATTGATCCTGTTATGTCAGCTCTGTTTCTCAAATTATCTATGTATTATGTGGGCATTTAAGCAGTTAAAGAGATGCAGTGATGAGTCCCATTAGCAAACAATGTCAAGATGACTGTTTTCTCCAAGGCTCTGGATTTCGGGTGGCAGAAATGCAACCTGCAATGAGACTGCATGACAGGACAGATTGCATGACCCCAGGGCAACCTGGTGTCTTGATGTCATGCTCTACAAAGTACCTCTGTGCAGAAGAGTCTGAAGAAACATCCTGAAGAGCAGTGTGTGAGTTCACTGGTTTAAACACATTCTTGTGGTCTCTGAATCACCAGCGGGGCTGCAGGGCTCATCCCAGCATCCAGAGACTGCTTCTTTCTGGGACCTCTCACAAAAAAAGCCTTACCCAAAAAAGCTACAGGTACACAGGTCAACCTAAACCCTGATAACAGGTTCAGCACAAGGGCAGAGTCATAATAAATGACATGGTCAGTCATGATGTAAGTGCTTTCATGATCTGGATTAGCTAGAAGGTGCCTGGTTTCACTCGCAGAAAGGATAGATGCACCCACTTTGCAAGGGGACAAGAGCAAGCAAGCTACCATGGTCTGACCTCCTTCTGGAAATTTTAATCAATCTTCACCAAAACTGCTCAAGCTGTAGCATGCTAGACCTCAGCAGAGCCTTCTAACACCTGCTCCTGACAGCCACACCAGTTTCTTTAAATTGTCTGTTCAAGGTGGGATGGGGCTTTGAGCAACCTGCTCTAGTGGGAGGTGTCCCTGCCTGTGGCAGGGGGGTTGGAACTAGGTGACCTTTAAGGTCCTTCCCAACCCAAACCATTCAGTGATTCTATGCCATTAAACTTGAGCTTTACAGAAATGGGGCCACCTAGCAAGAGTATCTTCTTTAAGGTCATGTTGTGTGAGATACATGTAGTGCTCAAAGGCAGCTCAGAAAGGTCTGTGCAAAGCCAAAGGTGAACATCACTCTGCAGAGGCACAGGAGGTGTTCAAGCCAAGAGAGAAAAAGACAAGTGGGTAACTTCAGGGGAAGACCCTGCTAAACAAGCTGAACTACTCAAGTGAGAGACAATTGCAATGAACATTTTGGTAAGTGTGACATTGAGATAAAGGCATTTTTGAATTTAAACACTAAAACTTCTATTACTCAACCAAAGTGCTGAAAAGAAAAATCCTAAATTAACTAACTAAGTCCTATAGATCTTAATGAAAAAAAGATTATCACTGATAGAGCTCAAGTGTGCTAAAACTTGGGTTAAAGGCCTACATGGTATTAGATAGATTCATCAGGAATGTACCCTCAGAACCAACGTTCAGTGCATTTGCAGTGTTTGACAGGAATGACTGACACACATTTCCCCAGTTAAACTTCCTGTGGGAAAGAGTCAATTGTTACAAAAAGTATCAGCTATTTACTGGAAGCACATCGGGACCGTGGTGTTTAGCGACTCAGAGGAAATTAAAAATAAATAATTAAAAAAGAAAAAAAGACAAGGACTGTTCTGAAGCAGGATAACAGGAAGGCTCCTCATTAAATCCTGTGTACAATAGGTATTGGACTGAGAGGGCCAAAGATGATTTCACTTCCTAACGTATCTATCACACCTGAGCAAACACCAAGTGATTTCAGCACAAGACTCACTTGGCCAGAAGGGAAATAGGAGTTTCACATCTTGACTTCAAAAAGCTGTCAGGCATATAACCAAATGTGAGAGAGTGGGGAGCTCGCAGGCAGAGTTTGGGGTTTGAGATGATGAAACAACATTTTTTCAATGAAAAGGAAATAGGAAGAGTTGGGCTATGACTACAAGGCACAATTCAGCACAAGCTCTAAACGATCTAGCGCAGGTATGTGAAGCAGCACACCATCCATATCAAGTAATTCCTGGACCAAGAAATACACACTCGATAGCATTATCCATCTTGCTAAGGACTGCAGGATGGTAAATAGCCCAACCATGGAGCTGTGGTTATTTACAGCGTTTGCCAAGTGGCTTGGGAACTTCTCCAGTTCCACCTTGAGGAGCCACAGACTACTGGGATGAACAGGAGAACGGGACATCTAATCTACAGGAGGATCCAAAATCAGATGACTCCTTTTGTCTTGCAGAACAACCTTTAAAATAATAAATTATGGGTTTTTTTTCCCCAATATATCAGATAAATGATGCTAGAGAAGGAAAGAGTATAATGAAACAAAGGAGCACAAGAACTAGAAGGGTTATTATGCAGTTATGAATACATGTACAATCTAAATTAGACATTTTCTAACCACCAGAAAGGCAAAAAATACAGAACAGGGTCCTGTCAGCAGCAAAGGAATGAAGAAAAATTACTCTGGTTTCAAGATGGTGCCTCTTACCTTCTAGAGGGAATTGTGTGATATAGTTCCCTGCAACAGAAGCAGACTGAATTCCATGACCCAAGAGATTCCTCCTTCTACTGCGTCACTCCTCACTTAGGCTGTCCAAACCCAATTGCATTCCAGGATTTTCATCTCCCAGTTAACACCTCTGTATCTCAACATTTGGAATTGAGGACTATTCGAGGAGCAAACCAGTAACCCCAGTGAACTGCTGCCAGAAGAATCTTTTCCAGTGTTGTTTCTGACCACAACAGGACAGGCACACACTAGTTTCATGCTGAAGAGTCTACCAGCATTTGGTAAGAGCTAATGTGGTGCACTGTGTAGCTCCTGTAGCTGCAGTGTGATTACATATTTGTGTTAAGACTTATCCAAAGACATGTGCATCAAACCAAGAAGCTAATGTAACTTGTAAACTCTTGACCCTTGTTAAGATGAGATGCATTAGAATTGGTACTGAGGGAGGCAGCTGGGAAAGGTCTGGCAAACTTCACCACTACAAACATCACAAGGAGAAGTGATACAGGAGCCTCACCAGCTCTTTTTAAAGCACAGAAGTAAGGTATTAAATTCCTACTTACACCATGTTCAAAGCACATTGAGACCAATTGGGTCTGGGCCAGTTCTCCAGAGGTCAAAACCAAAGAAATATTTCTATCCAATTAGAAAAGGCAAGCCAATGCAGTGCTGAACAGAGATGACAATGAGAAGTGGCATAAGAGAGGTGTCACCAGGAAGCTAAAAGCAGACAAGAAGTTTCAATCCTCTCTAAGAAGGTTTTTTCCTTCTTTATCACCTGCAGTATTTTCCACAATAGCCATCATTTACTATCCCTGAAGGGAAACAAATATTGAAGGAGAAGCAGCTGCATATGGAGAGAGGCTGTTTAGAGAAATCACGGCCAAAAAGTCCCATGTCAGTGGAGCTAATCAAGTCAGGTGATTGTTGGATCCTGGTAAAATAAAATTAATTTAAGATAAGCACAAACCAATAAATCATCTTAGAGAAAATAAACCCATCACAGGCTTTCAAGAAAATGGGATGGACATCTAGATGGGGTCCTGGGCACCACTATAAACAGCTCAGAGGAAACCTCTGCATCTGAAGGCAAGAAAGATGGCAAGTTGCTACAAGGTATGAGGGCTGGGACATTATCTCATGTCTAATTATCCGTATTACACAGGACATTCAGGTAGGTGATATGCTAGCAGAATTGTCCAACCCAACAATCTCTGAATCTAATAGTGAATGCCATAATATCATCAACTAAATCAACAATAAGACCTTGTCCCAACTGCCGAAGCACTGATCTTTCCTGTAGCTCAAGAGAGTATTGGAGAACTAGAGCTAGTTCAGAAAAAAAGTCATAAAAATGACAAGAGAAATTGCAATGAAGGACAGGGATCGCTTACCTTTAAAAGGACAAACGGGCAAGAGAATAAATACATTTGATTTCCCTTCTACCATCTCACCCTCTTTTATAACATGTAATACAAGGGACCTTCCATAAAATTAAAGTGTGTTAAACTTAAAATAAAATCAGAGAGCACTTATTAAATTGGGGAAGTCCTTGCTTCATGACGCCAACAAAGCCAACAAATTAATGAGGTTTTAAAAGGGTCTGGATAATTACATGTTTAACAAGATTATCCAGAGTAGCTATAATTAAAGACAACATTTTTTGGAAGGGATTTGAAACCACGTGTTTTAGGATTAAAGCCAGTCTCTCCCTAGGAGAGATCAGGATAGATTTTCATGTTGGAAATGGTGGGGGGAAAGGGTGTTCTCTTGCTTGCTGTCCTTATCCAGCAGCTACCAGCTACTTTCAGGATGAGAATACCGGTCTAAATGGGCAGTGAGTAGATTAGGGAGTCATTGGACATGGAATGGGATGCACATAGCTCTCGGATCTATTCGGTCCTGCATGTACTGCAGTCACATTTGGAGACCTGGACCAAAAGAGAGCTCTCCATGTACTACATGCCCGATGTAGGCGTAGGACAAATAGCCCTGTCACCATTGAGAAAGACAAAGCTAGGAAACTGAGTGGTTTTACCACTCCTCTTTGCCAAGGGACACAGAAACCAAGAGACAGATGAAGTAATAAACTCGAGGACACAACCAAGTTTGTGGCCAAAGTGAGAGCCATGCTGGTCCTCCTACCTCAGGACCAGCACCTTGACTCCAAGCCAAGCTCTCCACATATTCTTCCCAAAATTTAGTTTGTTTTAAAACAATTTCCTCTTTTTCAGATCCCAAACAAATCCCTGCCTTCTGCAGAAAAGAGGAGAGGTGGAGGCTCGGGGTTCAAGCTTGCCTCAGATTATGGGACAAAGTACAGATTCAGGGAACCC
This sequence comes from Megaceryle maxima, assembly GCA_024605025.1. NCBI lineage: Eukaryota > Metazoa > Chordata > Aves > Coraciiformes > Cerylidae > Megaceryle > Megaceryle maxima. The sequence goes on along the minus strand of JANHGN010001101.1, from coordinate 5,585 downwards.
ATTTCCCTTCTCTAAGAGTGTGGATGAGAAACAAACTTGAACAGGCAACACCACAAGTGGCGCGAGATGAAGCTCAGCTGAAGACTGCAAACGTATATTTCAATCAAGATCAACACCTCTTCTAAGGCTAAAGTTGTACAATTTCAGACTGATTTTCCTCCCCGTCACCATCACTTACAGTATTAGGCAATTCATACAGTCTCAAGAAAAAAGCTACTTCCTTTCTAATACCTCTCAGACTGTATATACTGTATTTGCATTTTGGCACATAAACCACCATCTGCACCAAATCAAAAGTGTCATACTTTCAGCAGCAGCTGGGAGTTAACTGTTCTTTCTTATTTTCTTCCACCTTTTACACCTTGTGACTGGCATTGTGCTTTTCAGCATTTGCAATCCAGGCCTGTCTCCAGTTGAATTCACCTGCTTTAAATTTTCTGAGCCCTAATAAAAAAGGCCTGCAGACACATTTGTTTCAAGTGTGCAACCATTTAGGGGTGGTAATGAGTTGGACCGCAGCCTGGTATCTGGCAGACCTCCCTACTTCATGACTCACTGTTAATTAAAACCACACTCTGCTTATTCCTGGGACAGCATTACTTACAAATAATTGAGAGTCTCTCACTGCCTTAGAGCCTCCCCCCCTGGTTCTGTTCCATAGGATACACTTTTCTGATGGAGATCTGTTTCCCTTAAAGTCACATGCAGTGTAATCAAGAAGGACATTGATTTTTTCAATGAAACCTTGTTGTCCTTAATTTGGATTCTGATACTCTCTTGTATTTTTGAATTGCTGCTTGTGGATCAAGATATCTGATCCCTTGTACTCTCCAGCTGGTTTCTGGAGGATACTGCCACAACAAGGTGCAGCAGACAACTGAACAGCACAAACTGCTGCTCAACTCCAGGCATTTTTTCAGCGTGCCCGTAAAATGACTAAAATTTGATGGATTCACACTGAGCTTTGAAAAGGTCACTTTTAGAAGTATTAAAATAATTATTTAACAAGTTTTCTTATCTATACATTTTGGAAGGACTAGATGGATAACCATTCTTTTTTAATCAAGTCTACTTCCTTATGATTTCATTCTCTCCCAAAGCAAAGGTGTTTGAGAATTGCTCATTGTAAATAATTGCATGCAAAAAAAGTAAAGCTGCCAGACAAATTCTGCCTGGAATGCTGATTACACAATGCTGATTTCTTGATTTAGAGAGCTGTCTGTGGTTAGTCATCTAGAGAACTGAAGTCACTTCGCTGATGGCTTCATCGAGCCTGCTTGATTCAGCTGATGCATTCTTCACAGAAATCTTGTACCACGAATCTCTGATGACTGGTGGCAAAGAGCAAAGAGCAAAAGCTCTTTAACTCTGGAATTGGCTACGGGGCTGGTCTAACACACCCAGGACTATTTCCCTTGGAGGCACAGGACCAAGCTCAACACTCCTCCTGAAGTGTGCGTTTGTAGGGCGGTTATTGCTGCAATTTATTTCATGTTCTCCAATTCACCAGAGTCAGAGCATCAGTAGAGAGAGGCACCAACATACAGCCACAGGCACCAGCTAAAGCACAATTCAGAGAACTGACCACTTGCTTAGTTTTGTTTTTTTTTTCTAATGTGCTTTACATAGATAGAATTCAAAATCATCATGGGAAATCCACAGAGTTTGGACTTATTTTAGAGCATGCCAACACTCTCCTGAATTCAGACACTCAGCTGCATGCTCTGCATATGCATTAGGTTCCTTACAGTCAGTCCTGCCAAATACATATTCCTAGCAGATTCAGCTGCTTCTGCAGCCTCCTTCTAACATCCTGGAATCGTTTCTGTTAGTTATGTGCAGACACCTCGAAAGAGAAAGCTGAAGTTTGGAAAAATGTGTTTAATAGGTATTGAATTTTCCACTCTCCATTGCACCCCTTTAAAAACCAGGCAGGTTGCTCTGATGCAAACTCATCATTTCAGCTGTGAAGATCAAAATTCCTTAAAGCATCGGGGGTCACCTCACACAACAGTAACTATTACCCTTTTTTATAAAAATGCCTCTCAGAGAGTTTTGGGTGTCACTAAATCTCAACACACTGAACATTCTCTAGTCCGTACACTTTACAGAACATAAATAACATTTGCTAGGTTTTGATGTGAAGGAATAAAATAAATTTACATGGATTTCTATTTGCCCAGTATCAAGATTTCTTCCCAGAGTTTTCTGCTTCAATCCCACACCTTTCCTTTGTGGAACATTCCGGCCCATTCAGTTATTTTGGTGGATTGACTTGAGGTAGCCAGTCTAGGACCAACATAATTTAAAGCTACACTCTGTGCTATGTAATTGATGTTTGTTAGCTCAGGTTTTTTTCCTTGCATTCCTTGCATTTCCTTGCAACCCTGCCTGGAAGCCAGCACCCATCCTCTCCTGGAGGCTGAGCCCTCTTCAACCCAGACTCCAGGCTCAGGCTCATCTCTGAACCAAACAAAAAGTATCTAAATTTTGTCATCTAAATTCAGAGAAAGCAAAGCACACCCTTTTGTTTGTCTTCCAAGCTTCTGCCATCAGCTTATTCCTGGTTTATGCACATGTATGCTTTCTTCCCAGGACATCATGGGCTTCAAAGAAGTCTGAAGAGCCCACCTTAGTAAAAGAACTCCTTTAAGACAGATGGACTAAACACAAAACATGCTAAGAGGCTGAGGGATGAGAGACTGAGAGCAGCCAGGGGAAAAGGACTTGGGGGTGCTGAGGGGGAGAAGCTGGAGCTGAGCCGGCCCCGTGCGCTGGCAGCACAGCAGCCACTGGCACCCTGGGCTGCACCCCCAG
>JANHGN010001100.1:0-22209 GCA_024605025.1 Megaceryle maxima | reverse complement strand
AACAAACAAACAAAACCCAAAACAAACCCAAAACCAACCAAACAAAAAAACCCACACAAAAAACCCCCAAAAAACAAACAAACAAACAAAACCCCCAAAAACAAACAAAAAAACCCCCCACCAACCAAAAAAAAACCCCCAGCAAATTTCAGAAATGCCCTTCAGTCCTGTTTGTTTTTATTATAAAGCTTATTTAGGTATATACAAAGTAGAGCTTATACAATTCATTTGCTAAAAAAACCCCACAACACAAACCTCTTGGAAAGCTTTTCATGGTTGTGTGACTGTCTCAGTGTAGGTGGAAAAAAGTCTGGATTTAGATATGTAGTTAGTTGAAGGAGAATAAATTATTATTTCTGGTAAGAGCTATAAAGCAGGCTTGTTATTTCAAGATATCTTTCTTTTGAGAAAATAATGATGCTTTTTTTAGTTGTTTTGGAGTAAACACAGTGATTAATTTTGCTGGAAATGTTGTGCTTTTTTTTCCATCCACTCTTTTAAAGAGAGCAGCCGTGGTGGGAGGCAGAGACATTTATTTCATTGCGGGGGGGGAGCTTGGTTTGTAACTGCCACAGCTTAGCATTTTTCCTGGGTTTGTAACAGCATGAATATATTGTATAAAATGGGGATATTACGTAGATGCTGCTTTTATTTCCTCTTCTGTGAGAGGCTGCATGATGCTTGAAAACACTTTGAATTTGCTGTGTAGAAAACTAATGGTTTCTAAATGTGTGTGGGTCTCACCAAGAAAGGCTTGGAAGCTCTGCTGCTGGTAAAAATGTTAGGCATCTATTTCCCAAAAGTGTGAACTTAATTTGCTTTAAGTGCTCTTCCCCCTTGGCCCCAAATTTCTTCCTGTCATACTTGATACTGGAAATGATGACTGTCTAATGCAATACAACCCCTCAGAGGTATTCTAAAACACAGAGTCTTTGCTCCTTGGGGTATGTATATATTTTATATCTCTGCATACTCTCAAAGACTCTATTTCCATGTTGCTGACAATTCTGTGCTGAATTGTTTGCAGACCACATCAGATCTTTCCATCTGTTCTGAAGGCCCTCAGTGGTTCACCTGCATTATTCTGCTGTGCTGCCTGTGTTTCCCAGGCATCTCCTGGGATTATGCTGTGAGGGTGCTGTCGCTGCTCCTGGGAGCTGTGGGGGTAATTCCCTCACAGCTCTTTGAAAGGAGAAAACATAAACTATTATGCCTTCTCAGCTGCACCAAGACCTTTTTTCTTTTCTGTTTTAGAAATAAATAGGTGGCAACACTTATAATAGAGAGGAAAGTATCTGGCTTTGATCTTCTTTTCCCCTCTCCCAGTTTGTACTGGCAGAAAGCAGTCACTGCAGAGTGAGGCCACCTCCACAGCTTGTTTCCCAGGTGCACTTCTAAACCATGGGCTTCCAATGGCTACATAAATTCATCTGAAGCTTGTGGTGCTCCCTGCTTTTTTGTAGACAAGAAGACTGTCCCCCAAAGATGAAATTTAGGAATCTGCTTCTGAGTGCTTGGGTGTCAACCACGTAGCAGCAACGGGGTAAATGTGTTTGAGACACCCAAGCTGAACCAGGGTTGGCTGTGAAGCACATGAAAGACTCCCAAGATGGAAACCCAAGAACCTGAAGGTTTTGACCCCAGTTCAGGCTCTGTAGAGCTACAGAGATAGCACATAGGAGAATAAAGACCCATCAAGGCAATGTCTTTGAGTCATTTCAGAGTCTGAAATATGGTATCCTGGCAAGGCAGGATGGTATTTTGAGACAACCTTCCGATACAATATACAATTGATAGATTGTGTATTGAAAAAGAAAGATACAATATATTTTTTTTTCTATGAGAAGAGAGATAATTGTAGCAAGTAAAAAGCATTTGGTGGGAAATTTCATCTTGAAGCACCACAGAATACTCCATTAAAACCAAAAGACAGGATAGATGCTTTTAACTATTTTGTTTTCTTTGTTCTAAAACCTATTAGACAGCAAAACTTTCCTTTTTGAAAGACTTCCTTCTCCTTTTTTAACTTGTTGGGATCTCTATGAGAACGAATACAGATCACCTTTGCTGGTTTGAACATAGGTGGCAAGTCACTGGCTCAGCTTGCAACACAGCTGTGTAGGAGCAGATGGAGTTTCCCTCATGGTTGGGATGGTCGATGACTTCACAGTGTTGAAAGGTTTTTGGTGCAGTGTGCTCTGGAAGCTCTATCTTTACAATGACTGAGTAATAAGGTCTTTAAAGTAAACTTAGGTCTTCTGTGCAAGCCTGTGTTTTGGGGTCATTCAGTTGTTCCAGCCCTCCTGGCTATGGAGAAGCAAAATATTCCTGTGCATGGCTGTCTAGGAGTTGAGGTAAGTTGCTGTCTGGAATCTGCAACTTCAGTCACACAGACTTGAATTAGCAGTGCTGCTCCAGGAGGGCTTTTTTTTTCTCCTATGTAGATCTTCTAAATGAAACAGAGAAAGTTTTAATTTCTATACAAAACTTTCTCCAGCTTTCTTGGGCACCTCTGTCTGAGGAGGATGTTTTTTACAGTGTCTGCCGCTGGGAACATCACTTAGTCCCCAACAACCACTCACAGAAATGGAGTAGGAAACACTGAACAGCTTTAGCAATTACCAGTTCTAAATCGGCCAAGAAATAAGAGTCAACACCATCTATATTTCAAAAAATACCAAGGGACCTTTAATGAGATGTTAGACTCTTCTCTCATCCTGTGAACTGCTCTTCCCAGCAGTGCTGCTGGCTCCCAGCTGCTGCTGGGGCAGATTCAAAAGGACAAATCCAATTTGCTGATTTACAAACACCATGCCCTGCAAAACATGAGAGGTTTGGAAGGTGCCATCTCCTTAGATCGTGTGATGAATTGTTTTTGTTGAATCTTCAGTTTGCAGTGGTTAGTGTATGTGGAAGATAAATTAGCAGTGGGAAATACCAATAGTCCCTCTGCAAAAATCATAATATTGGGCTGTCAGGGTTATTTGCTGCATTAAAACCCATTTTGTAGGTAATATATTTCAGAAGAAAAAGCCATGCTGTTTGAACTTGATGGGTTTCAGATGCAGCTTTAAGATCCATTAAGCTGAGCAGCAACATCATTGTTCTTCTAAGCACTGCTTGATGTGAAAGTTAGGTCAGCTTGTTTGTTCTTGCAGGCATCAGCATTAGCTGAAGGTTTTTATGGTAATGTCCAGGCTTCCCACTGTCTGTTTATCTAAAATATGATGGAAAAGCACAAGGGAGAGACATTCCAATTCTTACAGGAGCAAGTTTGAATATCTTCAGTTCCCAAGCCCTCCAGCACGGATGATTTAACACCTTTTGAACTCTGCTGTAGGATGTCAGGAGAGATATAAGGGAAAAATGAATTTGTAATGGTGGGACTTCTCTGGAAGATACGTTGCAGGTGCCATTGCTCTTTTCTCCTTTTCTGTTACTCTTTGCCTTCATAATAGTTTTCTTTGTTGGTGGATGGGGCAGAACAAATGAGATATTTACCCTCTAACCTATTCAGCTGCGGAGGAGTTTGCTACAGAGCAACTGTGATCTTTGGTGCGTTTGGTACATGCTGCAGAATCAAAGTATTATGGAGGAAATCCCAATTTTGATAGCTAAAAGAATGAGAATACAAAAAGATAATGATTTTCTGTTGTTTGTGTGACATCTGTGAGCAGGTCTTTTTGCTTCTTTGCTAAGATATCTTGTCACTGAGTGCAGGCCAAATGGAAGGCTGGGATTGACACTTGATAACCAAAACCAGTGTTATTGTAAGCAAGTTTATTCTCCTCAAAGTGATCCCCCCCCCTTTTTTTTTTAAAGAGCAAATGGATACCTTCAGTCATAATTAATTTCAGTTTAGATCAGAATTAAAGTAGAATAATGTAAAAGCTTCTGATGAAGCCTGGAGCATTTGCTTCCTCTGGCTGGATAAGAGTTAGATATTTCAAGAAAATAGTGGCTGAAACCAGGTAAAAGCTCCCAGTTGCAACAGGAAAAACCATGATATATGGTCTTTGATCCACCTTCTCTAGCATGTCTGTGTTGCAAGTCAAAGTCCTTTGCATTTGCAATTGCTTCCAACAGCAATATTGAAGTTTGGGAAGAAACCTGGCAAATTGCAAGTATTTTAAAGAAAAGTTATGTATTCCTGCAGTACAGTACTCACAGGATTTGTTTTGCTGAAATCTAGAGCCTTTGAATTTGAGACTGACCAGGATTTTTATACGGTTTGCATGAACCAGTCACTAATAGTTTCTTCATTGAATCAAAACCCACTGATAAATATTCTTGGAAAAAAGTGAAAGAGCGGGTAGTGTGAAGGAAATGTCATTTTGATCACCACAGCATGAGACCTCCTAGATAGGTGGCAGGGTTTTGTGCCATGTAAATGGCTGTGTCTGGGCTGTCATGTTTTGGGGAGGAGGAACAAGAGGTCATGTCCTACACAAGTTGAACAAGGGAGGGGGAGAGTGCCCATGGTGTGAGCACCCAAGTGCAAAACAGGGCTGAAGAGTCCTTTTATGGAGACCACTCCATGAGTAATGTCTGATAATTTATGGGAATGGTTTACCCTAAAAATACATCAAATATGTAAGGATAATTGCCTGGCACCTCCTTGGAAAGAAGGGGTAGTTGAAGGCTTCTTTATGAACCCCTGGAAAAAGTGCTGAGCAAAATACTTAGTGAGCATAGAAGCTATTGCATGAAATTTAAGGAAGAGGAGAAGAGTGTGTTGTAAGTACTGGGTAAGCTACATAAAGCTTGTTACAGCTGTGTATGTCCATAGGGAGGACAGGTAAAGCTCTCGTCTGCTGGAGTAAATTAAAGGGAAGGTGCTAGAAGGGATATGAAAAGGAGGTGGCTTGGGTGATGCTGAGCTTCTGTGTAAGTATCTAGAGCTTTTCAAAAGTAGATATCTAGTATTAATTACACAAAGAGCTATTTTTTTCAATGCGCTTGATGACAGTTCTTCCTTTCATTTAACTTCTGAAAGCTTTTTCATGGAGGTTATCTACAGCAGAATGACAGTTCCTGTTGTGATTTACTATTTAGTCTATGCTTAAATTAATAGTAGCTTGTTGACACACATTAATTAGATTTTAAGCCATTATTAACATCTATTAAGGGGAAACATCTCTTCTGCATTAAAGTTGCCTGAAATTCTTACTGGTTGGTTGGTAGAGATGGGCTCCTTCATGAAATCTAGATGGTGTTTTTGGTGTACTATAAAAAGTGAAAATATGTGTGCTTGTAATGTTACTGTTTCCTGGTTGATTTTTTTTTTTTTTTAATTTTTTTTGGTATGACATTAACATACAGTGGGTGTTTTGATTGCTCTGGTTTTAGCAGTCAAGCAATTTTTACCATGAGCTGCTGGCATGCTATTTTTTGTTCAATTTTCAACTGCTTAGTTTGCTTTTAAAAGCAGTTTGTTACCAGCATGTGATAAATAAGATAAGGAAGAGCCTGCCAGGTTTTAGTATTTTCTCCCATTTTCTGCTCAGAGGTGATTGATACACTTTCTTTCCTTCTTTTTCCCCTTTTCCCACTGTCCCTCAGTAAATTACTATAATCCAATTTTTGGCTTTATTAAATCATAGCCTTTTAAGGAACTAGGCAAGTCCAACTTTGAAAGGTATACTTTGGGTTGTACTGTAAAGCTCATCTGGGGAAGAAGCATTGCTGAGCTTCAGTGAGTAATGTTTTTGTTTGCTTTAACAGAGTAAAATTGCATGGAAAATCTTCCAGTGCAATGGCAGAAGGGAAGGCAAAGTTCTTAGGTAAAGAGCCTCTTTGGAGTTCTTCCTCACCTGTCTTAATGTTAGGATAACCCAAGATTCCTTAGTCCTCATGAAACACATCAAACTTGTCTACTCTCCAGAGTGTCACAGCTCTAACAAATGAGCGTCGTGCATTTCATTGCCGATGCAGTGTGTTCTTCACCTCTGGGTTTTAATATCTGCCATCTGTTGCTGTGCTTTGCTCAGATTTCTCTTTAAAAAAAAAAAAAAAAAAAAAAAGGCAATAACCAAAAAGATCTGTGGCTTTTATTGTTATTAATCACATATATTAAGTCAAGAACAGTAGAGAAGCTGCCCAGTTGTTTACCTGCAGACAGCACAACACTGAGCGCCCTGCAGCAAGACAGCAGTCAGGCAAGAGAGCGAATATAGGGCTTGCTTGTTCTGTCAGTTTGGGCATAAAATTCTCTGGACAGGCTACAGATTTTATTATTTTTGGTCAGAACTACTCTGGCGGGGAGCAGGTAGTGCCGACAGGAGCAATGCATGGAGTCAACCCAACTCTTGTCAGCAATGGGTGATGTGACGTGGTGTGTCTGATCTCCTGCTGTCTTTGTGCGTACAATGGTCTTTTGATATTCTGGCATATTAAATAGAGTGAGGAGAGGATTTTTTTCCTCCATTGCAAACTCTGGCCAAGGTAGTTGATGTAATTCCCCCCTCCGGCCGTTTCCCAGGCAACCATCAGCACGTGGCTACAGCAATAACCAGCAAAATACCTGCACCCTGTCCCTCCTTGAACTGCTCAAAGTATTATAAAATAAGACACGGCCGTATGCGAGAAGTGCTATAGCATAAATAGTTTATTAAGCAGATGGGCTCCCCTGACTCATGCCAGGGCTGGGGGAAGGAGTTGTAGCGCTTATGCAGCTGATGTCCTTTTACCACTGGTACAAGGGGTGGATTGTCAGCTTCGTGAGCGAGAGCGCCCAGATGTCTGTTGTGCTTGGGTGTTGCTGAGCTGCTTTCATTAGATAAGGAGAGATGTTTGTGTGTGTATATTCATATATATTTAAGGTAAAATAAAAGCCAGTCTTAAATGGTGTAGAAGTTGGAGGTACAACAGATGGCAGGAGCTTTTTCATGTCTTATTTCATGGCTCTTGCAAAATGGCTAATACAAACCCTTGTCAGCAGCTTATGCTGAGGGCATTTTCACGTGGGAGTGTTGTTGCTATGCCCACAACTTGGAAGGGGACGTTTCTCTTTAGCCTCCTTTTGGCACCACTTGCCAAGCCGGCTGCCTGAGTTTGGGATGTCAAGTGTGGACCCAGTAATGGCATCTCTGATTTGGTCCATTGGGGTCTTGCTACCTTATCCTTATGGATGAGAAAGAGCCAGCTCATGTTTTCATGCCCACTTTTGGTTCTTATTTCTGTGGTAGCAGTGGATATTGGAAATAACTCCCTTGTTTTGAAGGTAACATTTCTTCCGTGAGGAAATTAAGCCTCATCTCACGGGCTCTTTATCTTTGTCAGAGGGCAAGGTCCTGTCTTGATGACCTGCACAGTAAGTCTGCTGAATCATTTCGGTCCGAGCAGCATCGAAGGGATGTTAGTGCATGTCTGCTTCTGCTATAGAGAATAGAACAGTCATTTATCCACGGGCACTGACAGCTGGAAACCTGCGTGCTCCCTGCTCCTGAGTGGATTTTGCAGGCCACCGTGCAGCTAATGAAGTGACAAGGAAGGAGGACAGGGTGGCACTAGCAGAAAATGTACTGCAGGTCAGATTGATTACAGCACAGGGAATTCGTTTGTGCCAGGCCTGCGAGTGCGATGGAGATGATAAATGACATTTCTCCTCGTGCTGCGACTTGGGAGAAGAAACTGTTGGCAGAAGAATTCAGGGTGATGGGCACCTGTTAGAGTCCCGCTTCTCAGAACTGTTGACTTTAGTCATTGCCAACTTTTCTGTTTCCCTGGAGAAAAGACTTGCTCAGATCCATCTGGGAGGGGAAGTACTCTAGAAGAGGTCCCAGATGAGGTGGATTGTGTGAGGGCTTGTACCAGGAAAGGGCTTTGTTTAATCTGGATTTTCTCATTAAGAGATCCAACACAATCTGCTGAGGATAATGCTTACCCAAACCATTAATGAAGGCAATCAATGAGACTTTGGGCTTTGTAACTGCTACTTTTTGTATGTCTTGAGCTTTCTGCATGGCAGCAGAGGGTGGATTGCTTTTAAACAGATGATCAATCAAATTAAGTAGCCTCCTTGACAGTACCTTTGTTATTTTTTTGTCAGTCAGATCACAGTCTGTTATTAAGAAGAGTGGCAAATGTTTTTGAAAAACCTTTACTCATAGCTCCTCTTTTTGAGAATTTCTTGTACTTTTTCTACTTTCAAAAGCAAATAATAATGCTTTCTGGTGGATGGTGGCCTCATACTTGTGTTAGCATCTCTGGTATTTATTAGCATGCTCTCCTATGTTAGCAAATGTGGATTCTCTTTACATTAGCTTTCCCCATATTTTCTGTTAGCCCACTTAAAAGGCTCATAAAGTTCTTGGTTATAGGTATGTGCTCACAAGTTGGTCAGCATGGTTGGGAAGGTGGAAGATGCAGTTTCCTGCCTATGAGGTGCTGTCTGGCTGTGAAGTGGGCAGGGATAAATGCTGTGGAAGGGCTCTGGACATCAGAGCTCTTTTCCTTCAGACCACTTCCTGTCAAGAGCTGAAGAGTTTGATTTCTTTTCAGAGGAGGATGCAGATTGGAGGGATAGACTCCATTTTGAGGTTTTTTGTGTGTGGGTTTTGTTGTTGTTGTTGTTGTTTGTTTGTTTTGTTTGTTTGTTTTGTTTTGGCTTTTTTTTTCCCTACTACATAAGAATATGGAATTAACATGTACCTGTTTGCTCTAGATATTCATATAAAAGTTCTGAGGCTGTCATTCTCACCAAGTGTGAATGTCTGCATTAGGTCAGATCTGTTGTCTTGTATTTCTTATGCCCAGCAAGGAAGATTCCACCTTGGAGTGGTGATATTCTGGGGTTGAGCCCCTTGCTCTGCAGGTGTGTCTATCCCTGTGGTTTCCACAACCATGGGAGGACCTTGCAGCCTTTTGGCAGTGGGAGGGCTGTGTTTTCCCCTGCCTGGTGAACCAAGGGCCAGGAGCATGGGTGAGGAACAGTCACGCAGGGACTCTCCTGTAGAAATTTGCCATTTGATCCAGCATCACCCAGTGGTAAATTAGCCTTAGGACATGTTTAAGTAACAGGTATGTGATTTGGGGGACAGATTCAGGAGGAAAGATGACCAGAGGAAATCAAGAACCAAAATTCAATCAGTCTTCCATTGAAGCAAGGAGGGGAATGCAGGCATTGGCTTTTATTTGTTTCATTAGTGTAACTTTTTCTTTTCAGTTTCACTGGAAGGCTTCATTGGTATTTTCCTCAAGCTTTGCTGGCCTTTGAATTCAGTTGCACACATCTCTGGCTGGCTCTTGCTGTGCTTCCCTGAACTATCTGACAGACGGTGGGATGGGCTTTCCTTCAGAAGGCTGAAGTTAGTGTCCCACCAAATGCTATTCCCATCTTGGAGCACAAGGCCATTGAAAGCTTGGTTTGGCTTAATGGCAAGAAATGTCACAGTTACTTTCTTGAAGCTGAAGAGTGGCTATTGTGTTTTAAAAAGGCTTTTTATAAATGCAAAGGACCCTGGTACCAGTTGACGGGCATGAACATCAGTTTCTAGGTAAATTATTTCTGCTCCCTAAGTCTTCACAGTGGCCATTTGACAGGCAATTAACCTTACAATAGAATATGCGAGATAACTGGCATAGTGGGTGAGAACTGAAAATTGTAAAGATTTTTAAATAGCTTTTCAAATGAATGTTGCCCGAGCCTTCCCTGTTACCCCCTTCTGCAATGGCTCCTCAGCTGTTGTCATACAACAGCCACTAAAGGGAGGTGTTTGATACCTTCCCACCCCCCAAAAAGACTTGGAGGTACCTGTCCCCTCCTTTTAAGTCCCACATGTTCGGGCAAGGAGGATCCTGTGCTGTATCCAAGCATGGAACACGCCAGCTGTCACAGCTGTCCTGCTGTGAGTAACACCAGGAATTATGGATTTCTTCCAATTTCAAAATGCAAAATGGTTGCTTTGAAACAGTGGGTAATTTTTCATGTACTTTCCTACTGTTACTACAAGCTGCAGAATAATTCTGGAGCAATTAGATCATTATCATTTGTAGAACTGAGTCATTACTTTAGAACACTGCTAGGAAAGAACATGGGCTTTGTATGCTGGAACATGCTCTGTTGCTGTAGCAGGGATCACTAGGGATCAGAACAGGAGTTGGGTGGTGCCATGTAAATCTGATCTCTTCATTTTTGTCTGATCATAGAATCACAGGATGGTTTGGGTTGGAAGTGACATTCAAGATCATCTAGTTCCAAACCCCTTGCCATGGGCAGGGACACATTCCCCTAGACCAGGTTCATCAAAGCCCTGTCCAAGCTGGTCTTGAACACATCCAGTGATGGAGCATCCACAGATTCCCTGGGCAACCTGTGCCACTGTCTCACCACCCTCACAGCGAAGAACTTCTTCCTAATTTCTAACCTAAATCTTATCTCTCTTCCAGTTTGAAGCCATTACGCCTTGTCCTATCACTACAAGCCCTTGTAAAAAGTCTCTCCCCAGCTTCCTTGTAGGCCCCCTTCAGATATTGTAAGGCTGTAATAAGCCTTCTTCCTAGAGTTTTTTCTTCTCCAGGCTGAACAACCCAAACTCTTTCAGCCTGTCCTCACAGCAGAGGGGCTCCACCAATTGCATCATCTTCATGGCTTCCTCTGGCCCCGCTCAGAGCCATGTCCTTCTTGTGTTGGGGGCTCCAGACTTGGATGCAGTACTCTAGGTGGGGTCTCACAGGAGCAGAATCGCCTCCCTTGACCTCCTGCCTACACTGCTGGGGATGCAGCCTAGGAAGTGATTGGCTTCTGGGCTGCGCTCACATACTGTTGGCTCATCTTGAGTGTTTTGTCAACCAGCACCCCCAGGTCTTTCTCTGTGGGCCTGCTCTCAGTCCATCCTCTGTCCAGCCTGTATTTGTGCTTGGGACTGCTCTGATCCAGGTTCAGGACCTTATTCTTGGCCTTCTTGAACTTCATGAGGTTGTCACAGGCCCACCTCTCAAGCCCCTCCAGGGTCCCTCTGGATGGATCCCTTTCCTCCAGTGTGTTGACTGTACCACACAGCTTGGTGTCATCAGCAAACTTGCTGAGGGTGCTTCAATCACATTGTCCATGTCATTCACAAAAATGTTAAACAGCACCAATTAAAATGATTAAAGAATCCTTCCCAGTTTTGAATTTCCTTTCTGCTCTGTAGCATCCTTGGAAGGGAGCGGGATTAACAGAGAGGGTTTAATGCACACCACATGCCTCTAGCACCTTCACTTGATTGTTGTGGGGTGTTGTGTTATCTCATTTTTTTGTTTGTTTGTTTTTAACTTGAGAGGATGACAAGGTAGCTGTCTCTGGGCCTGGAAAACCTCTAATCTTGTTCTTGCATCCAGTCAGAAATTGGAGAGGCAGCTTAACCGTGGGGATTTGGGTTTGAATCTGAATGCTGTCCCCCTGAGCCTTGCAGAAATCAAAGGGTCTGGATGAGAGGCTGGTTCAAGCCTGACTGAAGCTCAAAACAATGAGTGGCAGTTGTGCATACTATAAAGTCCTGGGATATAGGGTTCATACATTTAATTAGGAGTGCATTGACAACTTATTCCATATGTCCTAAAAGAATGTCAGCTATTTCCCAGTAACTTTTTCTGCCTCAGTTGTGAGTCTGCGTGCAACACCTGTAGTATGAAAGATGCTAAATGGAAGTGTTGTTACACCAAGTTAGACATCTAGATTGATATCTAAGATACAAATCACTTAGTCATGTGGTGACTGAAGAGCCCTTGTCAAAACGGCAACAAACTTTCTAACATCATCTTGGGCGAAGCTTGGGTTATGAAAGAGAAATTGGTCAATAAATTGCATTTCCATTGCTCTTGCTGCCTTTTCTCTAGTTGAACCTGTTTGCCACTGTTGGCCCGTGGCATTGGGTATCTTCAAGCACACTCTGGGTCTGTTAAAAGCCAGTGTTAGGTCTGGCTGCAGAGTACATGCATCATGCTGGAGTGCGCTGGGCTTCCTTTCATTAGGGCTCCCTGCAGGACAGTGTTTTAGTCTTCAGTTCTTGTTGATCTAAATGTCATGTTTTCCCAAAGAGGTATTAAAGAGGTGATGAATAAGTCATGACAGCAATAATGGAGGAGCTGTGCACTGAAATGAAAGGGTTTTCCCCAGCTACCTGGGACATTCAAAAGTGGTTGACACTGGTTTAATGAACTGATGAAGCCCAAGACACATGAGAGGCTGCCTATATACTGCTGGGCTGGAGTCTGGGTGAGACTTTGCTGAGACTTTTGGTGGTGGTGATAATACCAAATGGCTGGGAGATGAAGGGATTGAGAACAGCTCTCTAGAGAAGCACTTGGAGGTACTGGTTGGTGAAAAGCTGGACATGAGCAGACAAGGGGTGCTCACAGCCCAGAAGCCAATGGCATCCCCAGCAGCATGAGCAGGAGGTTGAAGGGAGGGAGGAGGATCCTGCTCCTCTGCTTTGGTGAGTCCTCCCCCTGCAGTGCTGAGTCCAGCTCTTGAGTCCTCAGCACAGGAGAGACATGCTCCTGTTGGAGCAGGGCCAAAGGAGGCCCCAGCAATGCTGGGAGGGCTGGAACCCCTCTGCTGGGAGGCCAGGCTGAGAGAGAGTTGAGGTTGTTCAGCCTGGAGAAGAGAAACCTCTGGGGAGACCTTCTTGTAGCCTCTCAGTACTTAAATGGAGCCTGTCAGAAAGCTGGGGAGGGTCTTTTTATCAGGTGCTGTTGCGACAGGACAAGAGGTGATGGTTTTAAACTAAAAGAGGGATGTTTAGACTGGAGAGAAGGAAGAAATTTTTACTGTGAGGGGGGTGAGACGCTGGCCCAGGTTTCCCAGGGAGGTGGTCGATGCCCCATCCCTGGAAACATTCCAGGTCATGTTGGACAGGGCTCTAAGCAACCTGCTCTAGTTGAAGATGTCTCTGCTTATTGCAGGGCAGTTGGACTAGATGACCGTTAAAGGTCCCTTCCACCCTAAACCATTCAATGACTGGGATGGGCTGGGGCTTTCTTTAGCAAGATACCTGGAGGAACAACAGTGCCCAAAACAGGTTTGTTGGGAGTCACAGCTGAGGGGGTCTTGGTGGGTTCTGGATTTAAAAACAAGGCACTGAGATATTAAATTAGAGCTGGGAACTGTGAAAAGCAGCAAAGAAATGGAATGGCCTGAAGATAAGAATGAAGAGGCACTGAACCTGCCCTAGCTGAGAAATCAGTGGGAGGTTTTAGTTAAACAGTGTCCAAAAGGGCTCTTAGAAACATGAGTGAAGCAATCTGGTAGTGCAAGGAGACAGGTTTCACTCCCATCCCATTCTGTCTGTATTACTGGGAACAGTGGTTTATTCTTTGTGAACAAGAAGGATAATCAAAAGAAGACTTGATTGTTATCAATATTTGAATGATACACAGAAACACAATGTTTCTTAAATACTCTCAGTCAAACAGGCAGCAACACTGGCCAGGAGTCTGAGTCATAAATAAGTGTCTAATTTTGAGATGTTATTTTGCATTTTGAAAACATTGAAATGCATTTTGAGAAGGGAACAAACATCAACTTTTTGTCAACTGGATGCTGTGGCTGCTGGAAAGAGGACATATTAATCTGTCACCTTTATTTGCAGAGTGGTATGTGGTGTAATGGCTGTTTTTACTGTACCAGTGACAGTAAAATTCAATTTCTAAGTGAAGGGTTTATTTTTTGGTTCCATTTCCTCAAGCTGTTGTACAGAAAACATACTTTTTTAAAATTCAGAATGTGTGGTCTCTCTTTAGTCCATGACCTTGTTCACTGTGTGAAGCCCCTTTGTATTTTGAGTGAAGTTAGTCTTTTTAATGTGGCCTGCTTGAAATCAAAAGGTCATTAAGACATCCAGAACATCACTTAAACTGTTTTCTTTGATGTAGTCAGGTTAAAATGTTTGATGTATCACCAGCTTTAGTTGTATAGGAGAAGAAAAAAAACCCAACAACCCAAACCAAAAACAACAAAAACCAAAAATGCTGAAAGATGTTGCCTCTCTCAGCTTTGGCTGTATCTGTTGGTTTTAAGTCTTGTGGTTATAAAGACATCTGTGTCTTAATTTGTAATAGAAACATCTGAAAAAGCCAGTGGTGGCTCTGTACTAGTAAAACAAGCTGGTGAGGAATTTCTGCGTTCAGAGGAATGAGTAATTTTCAGGTAATTTGAAGGTTTCTTTCATTTTCTTTTCCCGTTTACATTATTAAGTGTTTTGAGTTTGGAGAACCTGTGCCTGTTCAGAGCACTGGGCATTGCTGACATGGCTTTTTGTGAAGTGTCAGGCTGTTGCTGTCCCCTCTAAAGACAGCAGTGAGATGGTGGTGGGCTCATTTATCAGTAGCAAAAAAAAAAAAGCCCCAACAAATTTGCCTTTGGCCTATTGTGTCAACTTGTTGTTTTCTAAGCCACATCTTCATGGGCACTGTAGTGTCAACACTGATTTTAAGTGCAGTGTAACAGATTGGTACTTAAAAGCCATACAGTCATAGAATCACAGAATGCTTTGCATTGGAAAAGACCTTTAAACGTCATCTAGTTCAACCCCCCTGCAGGGAGAGCTGCAACTAGAGCAGGTTGCTCAGGGCTCTGGCCAATTTCATCTGGAATGTTTCCAGGGATGGGGCATTGACCACCTCTCTGGGCAACCTGGGCCAGCGTCTCACCACCCTCACGGTAAAAGTTTCTTCCTTCTCTCCAGTCTAAACATCCCTCTTTTAGTTTAAAACCATCACCTCTTGTCCTGTCGCAACAGCACCTGATAAAAAGACCCTCCCCAGCTTTCTGACAGGCTCCATTTAAGTACTGAGAGGCTGCAGGGAGGTCTCCCCAGAGGCTTCTCTTCTCCAGGCTGAACAACCTCAACTCTCCCAGCCTGGCCTCCCAGCAGATGGGTTCCAGCCCTCAGAACATCTTCTTCAAAGATGACTATTTTTATTCTAAAGACCTATCAAAGCATCACTTTGTCACTGGAACAGTTTGTTACAGTGTGCTAAAGCACAAAGTGGTTGTATCAGCTCGTTACTGTGGAATTCCCTGTTAGCCTTGTTTGGAGCTCATTGTGGCAGCAGCGTCTCCTTAGCCTTCATGGTCTGCAGAAATGCACAAGTGATATATTGTGTAGAGTAAGAAAGACCAGTGTGAGATCATAGGTTATTTCTGAAAACTCTGCGAGCTTCTGCATGCATTGTGCACCTAACTCTTCCATGCAGAGTTCATGCCACCTATACTAGGGATCCACAGCCACATTTCGAATGTCTGCACTGGGGCATTACTGTCAGATACATGTATTCATCTGTGCTTTGATTTTACTTTGAAAATTACTTCCTTGTGTCTTCTGTTTGAATGTTTTGGAAGGTATCAATCATCACCACCACCGGCAGTATGAATGTTTGTGGAAGGTGAAAATAAATCAAGGAATTGCTAATGATGTGCTGAGTTAAAACAGCTTTTATTAGAGAAAAAACTCATCCTGTTTCATCAGCATGTCAATATATCTATCACGTGAAAGCCATTTCAAAGTTTAGCATTTTTATTTTCCACTTCTCTTCAAAGAACAAGGAAAGGAGCTAGGATTGCTCTGAATGAAGCCCTTGCTACTCATGAAGTTGCTTCAAGTTGGCTTTATTGCTCATTTTTATTAAAAAAAAAAAAATACAGCTCCTTAAAAAAGAGAATTGTAACAATGCAACCACAGTGCAAAAAGATAAGCTTGAGAAATGCATTTTAAAAGTTATTCTTAGAAAGAAACACTGTGTTGCTCTCTGCAGCATCTGGTTTAGCTTCTGCCTCTTCATATAAGCTGTGCTTTCCCTGTTTTATGTCACTTAGTCTGGAGGGAGGAAAGTGGTAACGCCCAAAAGTGAGTCCTTCCTATATCGAGCAAGTTACTGTGGCTGAAGTTGAGGCCGAGCTACAGAATGCGACCAACCCCACCTCTTTAGTCACAAAAAAAGGGTCCTGTCTCTGGTGTGCAAAGTTGATGGACACAGAGTCAAGGTGTTTGCTTTATTTTGGTTCTGCAGAAATGGGTGCTGGGTGATAAATCATAAACTCAGTGCCTCTGAGCCCAAGCAGCAGTGGTTTATATACAGTACAAATAACAGTGAAACTAGATGCTGATTGGTTAGGTGATTTTACATCACATCAATCCCTGTACGCATGCTCCATCCATTACCTAATTCATTACACTAAGGCCCTACATTTACATTTAATTTCTCTTCCTGGGGTGTGTTTTGTAGTATGGAAATCACAACAGGTTAAGTCAGGGACACCTCAGTGTGTTGATTTTTGTCTAAATCTTTCTCTGATTTACATTAAAAAGTCAGAATGAGGCATTATCTACAAAAGTTGACAGAATTTGACTGTCTTTAGATACTGCTCTTAATTATTGTGTTTTGTTTCTGGTGGTGATGACCTTCAATGTCATCCCATCCTTTAGTCTTAAGGCCCTTCCATTCTTGTTACCCTGGTTTCAGACCAGTTCATTACATGCTTATTCAGCCTGAAAGATTTTAATTCAGTCCCTCTGACGTCACCTCCATCCCCCAGACAGAGCTGTAATTTTTCACATTCCCTTCTCTGGGTTCCACTGCCCTTCCCTTTGCACCAAGGCCTTGCAAGGCACCAGCAAATCTGAGTTTCTTGATACAAAATCTCACCGGTTTTGGTGGCCCCATGCATGGTAGATCTGGAGCAAGGCCACCTGCAGTCGACAGCAGATTGCAGAAAGTTGAAAGCAGCACCAAAACTAGAGGTGCAGACCTTTTATTCTACCCTTAGCCTGCTGGCAGCAGGCTTGCTTTTCTCGGTCACCTTCCAGGGATTGATTCTCCAAGGAGCCATGGAGTGTGGAGCTACAAAATTGTATTATTCATTTCTGTGCTGCTCTACCGCCAGAGTAAACTTTTATCTGTCCCTTTATTTATGGCACCTTCCTCACACACTAAGCTTTCTCTCTTTACAAGTCTCATCAATCGCTGTAAGTACAATCATCCATTTTATCTCAGAGGACATATTCTCCCTGTTTAAAATTTATTTATTTTATTTTTTCTTTTCTTCTGGAACAGATATAGGGCATTGGTATGGCTTTGACACAGGCAACTGCCTTCATTTTCCACCCAATTCTACAGGGTCCTTCATCATATCCATTAAGTCTGGGTGGTCATATTGAGACCAGTAAATAACTGTGTATGAGACAGGAGGGAAACAACTCTCTGTAGAGAGAGCCTTGTGTGGCAGCAGGGGTGGATAGCAGAGAAAACCGTTTCAACAAAAAACCCATCTTTTACCATCCACGATCCTGTTGCCTTCCCTGCCGGCTGGAGCAGAGACTGTCCCAACTTCCCAGTCCTGCAAAACTCCAAATTAGCAGCAGGAAACATCAACCTGGGACAGATTTCCCAGACTTTTGAGAAAGGGTAATTTGCCCTTTCTCATACTGTGCTTTTATTGCCCAGTGGGGCAGTGCCTGTCAGGCTCACAGGAGCGCTGGTCTTCTGCCAAAGGAGCCGTGCTCCCCTGGCTCCGCTCTGCTGAAACCGTTAAAAGAATATGTAGCTACAATTTAGAGTATCTCCTCTTAAAAAGAAAACTATTTGTTCTGATTAAAAGGAGAGGGGCAAAAAAAAAAAAAGACTTCTTCAGCTCTGAGGTCTGTATCTGCAAGTGCTGTGTGCTGGTAGTGGAATATGCTTGGATTAACTGCATTAGCAATTTTTATCAAATAACTTGAGCTTACTAATACGTTTTTTTTGAATGAGTGATAAATAGCCTTGTAAAAAGAAAAGCTGTCTAGTTTTTCTGGACAGATACTGCCTCTTCTTTTTATGGGGCTGTTTGTTATCAGTGAGAAGAAGAAATATCAGGACTCATTTTGTGGGCGCATCCCTACCTGAATTCCTGCTGGTGTCCTTGCTGCGGAAGAGCGAGAGAACTGGGGAGACGTGAAAATACTGTTGCATGGTGCAGTGATCATCTAACTCAGGAAGCCTGAGGCAGTTACAATGCTCACAGATTTCTTCAGGAAGATGAAAGATGTTTTCTTCAATTAGTGCTCATGCCTGGACTCTTGGTTTCAGGTCTGAGAAATGACAACATGGAAATTTTCTGCCAGTCTCTTATCTGTGTTCTGTGTGAATTGATGTTAAAATCCAGCAAAAACACAATCTGGGCCCAATCCGGCTTAATCATTCTAAGACAAAACCAAAAGGATAAACAGAATGAATCCAGTTGGAGAAAACCCTAAGCATGTTTTGTTGGGATCCTGTGTATCATCTGAAATCCTGGTTCCTGGTGTCTCTGTTACTGAAATCTGGCCTTTCCCTTGAGCATCTGGTACCAGAACCATCTGCCCTTTCGCAGCTAGTCTTGATTTTGTTGGGTATTTTTAAAAAACTAGTGAGAACTTGCCTGTAAAACTAAAGCAGTCGCAATATTGATCCTGATGATGTGACCGAGAGAGCAGAAGTAAAATTTAGAGTCCTCAGATCAGTTCTCCCTAGCACTGTGTTTCATCATGATCAAGGTTTATTTGGCCTTCAGTCAGTTTGGCTTCTGAAGAAGGCTGGAAGGTCTTTGCCATGATGATGTGGATAGTGAGGTGCTTGGGAGGGTTTTTGGTCTCTCTTCTGTGAAGAGGATTAGAGGCAATGGAGAGTGTGTAGTGGAGGTAGGGACCATATCTGCAGTGCTGGGTTCAGCTCTTGAGTCCTCAGCACAGGAGAGACAGGGACCTGTTGGAGAGGGGCCAGAGGAGGCCCCAGCAATGCTGGGAGGGCTGGAACCCCTCTGCTGGGAGGCCAGGCTGAGAGAGTTGAGGTTGTTCAGCCTGGAGAAGAGAAGCCTCTGGGGAGACCTCCCTGCAGCCTCTCAGTACTTAAATGGAGCCTGTCAGAAAGCTGGGGAGGGTCTTTTTATCAGGTGCTGTTGCGACAGGACAAGAGGTGATGGTTTTAAACTAAAAGAGGGATGTTTAGACTGGAGAGAAGGAAGAAATTTTTACCATGAGGGTGGTGAGGCGCTGGCCCAGGTTTCCCAGGGAGGTGGTCGATGCCCCATCCCTGGAAACATTCCAGGTCAGGTTATATAGGACTCTGAGCACCTTGCTGTAGTTGCAGCTGTCCCTGCTCCATGTAGGGGGGTTGTCCTAGATGACCATTAAGGGTCCCTTCCAGACCAAAGCATTCTGTGGTTCTATGATTCACAGCTAGTACAGATACCATAAGGACTGCTTTGTGTCAAGTTCTTTTTTATTTTTTTTTTTTCCCCCTTGAGAACATGCCTGTCAGTAATATGATGAGCAGGATGTCAGAATTTTGTTCATATTGAATTTTTTTTTTTTTTTTTGCTTTGTCCTGCTGGTGGAACAGTTGGCTTTAGAAGCACCTTAAGAAGTTGGGCTGCAATTGCTGTTGCAGTGGGAGTCATTGCTGTTCACATAGGAATAAAGACCAGCACTCAACAAAAAGAGGGAGAGAAAGAAGTAAGGCTCAAATTCAAAGCAGGCTGCAACCAGATATTCCTCCATTCTATTTCTCACAAATGCCCATCACTATTTTATGTAGGAGAAACCATGGTAGGGACAGTTTGCCTAGGCAAGGAATACTGTGAAACCAGTCAGTGTGAGATCATTCATGAGCCACTTCCCACTTCAGAAGTAGGCAGTTTCTATGTGAGCTTTTTAAACATCACAGCTTCCTTCCATCTAGGCCACTTCGGGAGGTATGGCCAAGGTGTAGGTCTGCTGCTGTGTTCTGTTCCTTCCTGCTCTTGGTAGGAGACCTCTGTGAGGATTTTCAGAGTATTTAATACACAATTTTTAAAATAGCAGTTATATCTATGACTTAGAGGGTAGTCTTTTCATGTAGGGCAACTAACTGGGGAGCTGGGATGTGTAAAATATTATTAGTAATACATAGTCTACTTTACAAACTTAAGCACATCAATACTAAGGTTTGTTTATCAAAACGTGTTTCTTGTTATCAGATTCTGTAAGAAACTTATGCAAAATCACCACGCTTAGTTCAGAAACCAGCTGTAGTGCTCTGCAGTGTTGTCTGTTGCACCCTTCTAAGATGCTGCACCCACCTGCCCTTTCACCACTGAAGATGTGTGCAAAAATTATGACATTACAGTAGATGAAATACCCCTTCAGGCAGAAAAATAACTAGCTAGCTATTGATGTCAGTTTTTCTTTAATGTATACTTTTGTTTGTATCTATTTGAACATATGCTCTGAACACAAAATATTTACCTAGCTGGCAGTTTCTCCAAGTTGGTCTTTGGAAAATTCTCCAAATGAGAAAACAACAAAAAATGTAAAATCTCTTTTAGCTTTTGTGTTGATGAAAATACACTTGATTGGCAAGTAGAAGTAGTATTTGCCAGGGAAAAAAGCATTCCTATCTCTAAAGTTTATTGCTTTCTGCCGGTGCAAGTGCTCATTCTGTAAAGCATGCAGTTTTATTTCAGTAACAACGTAACTTTCTCGGGGGGAAAAATCTCTCTCAACTTTCAGAAATACTTTAAATGAATCTCAGCAGGTGATGCGAGACCTGCTGCCTTGTCACGCCTGAGGCTGGTGTACACCCAGAGCAATTCAGCGTGTACGTACTCACTGCAGCAGTGGCTTGGGCTCTTAACTGGCCTGTCCCCTTAGTTCTCATTCCTCTCTGTGACACGGTTTACTGCATTGAAAAGCATCGTGAGACTTGTACCCAAAAGATGGGGTGATGTATGTGGAGCGTTACAGTGTTGGTGAAACCTTTAACTGGAGTAGGCTGCAAATTGGAGAGGCTGACCCTGAGTCCTCATCTGTATAGGCTCACTGCAAAGTCATAACTTGCTTGGTTCAGTAATTGCTCTGCTTCACACTGGTGTACCCCACAGGAATTTGGACAATGGAAAAATACAGTAAAACAACTAAAACGTGAAGTCTTAAAATTCTTGTTTCTCATAGAATGGTGCAAAGCTGACACCCCCCCCTCTCCCCTACCCCTTTTCCCATTTAAGGACTTCATGAGCAGCACTTCATCATTTTGCTCCCGTGCAGGATGTTGCCATGAAGCTTGAGTGCTGATTTTTAAGAATCTGCACTAGCAAATTGGAAAAGATGAGCCACATAATTGTGGTTGCTTCATGTGCCTTTTAGATGTTCAGTGATTGCACAATTTTCCACCACTTCCCACCCCCCTCCTTTTTTGTCTCCTCTGTCAGCAAGAGCAACGACACAGAATTAGCAATTGGCCAATATGTGACTACCTGCTTCTCTCTGTAAACCAGAGGTGCAAAACAGTAACTTGAATCACTCTCAGATTAAATGGGCGAAGCTCATGGTGTTTGGAAATTGTTCTGTCTGAAGCAACTGCTTCTGTCTCCTATTGCTCCTCATATTTCTGCAGGCTCACTTACTAGGCATAACTTCTGCCTTCCAGTCTCATGCAAAGAAAACAATCATATAAATTGTTCATTGTGGCTAATTTTCCTCTCTGTGGCCTGAATTTGACAGAGCTGAAATCTCTGGTAGGTAATTCAGACAATCCTATTCTCATCCTGATGCATTGTCTCCTATTTCTGTTTGGTGTGTTCATAGAGGTTTCAAGTCTGCTGTGGACACACAATTTACATCTTTGCCTTTCAGTAGTGAGAGTTAAGTATCTAGAAAACCTGCTTCTTTCTCTCTAAAGCAGGGAAAAAGCTGTGCAGCTGTAATGCTTTGTAGACCAGCAGCTCTTCATGCCTTTTCCCCTTGTAAAAGTAGGAGCTGACATTTGCCACTGGCATGTACATCTGAGCAGCCATGGAAGGTAAATGGAAAAAAGAGCTGAAACGCAGTCATAGCACCATGTCAGCAGTTAAGTGTCATCCCAGAGCAGGATTCAAACATGGGAGAAGGGTCTGAATCTTTCTGATACTGTGACACTCCAGTGAACATAGCTGCTGTGTGGTTGTTGTGGTTCCCAGTTCTGCCAGTGTCAGCCACACTGGTGACACAACCTCCTTCAATGTGTAATCTGCTGTCAGAATTCTTACACAGTAAAGTATGAAGGTCCAAATCTGATAAGGTTTCACAGCTCTCATCTGTCACCTGGAAGGATTACAGGCTGCCTTGACTCTGAACTGTGGGTCCTCTGGGTCCTTGTGCAGCAATCAGTGCTCTGCAGGGTGTCCTGGTTTGAGCCAGAACAACTAATTCTGTTAGGTGGTTTTACTTCTCAGCTCTGTCTCTCCTAGCTAACTGC